>OY757912.1:6664504-6672004 GCA_963585895.1 Sepioteuthis lessoniana | reverse complement strand
AGGCAGATAATGAAAGGAAATAAAGAAATCAAATAATCGAAAAATCCAGTCAAAAACCATTAGAATTATGCACCAATTTTTATGTATGCTAGTGAGTGTGAGTGTATGTGTGTTTGTGTGGGTTATAGTTGCATATTATTGTCTATGGACATATAAGTGGTGTTTAGTGTATATATATATATATATATATATATATATATATGTAGTAAAGTAAATATATACCGCTCATTGACCTAGTGGGTAGAGTGTTCGCCAAAAGTCCGGGAGATCTGGGTTCAATCCCTGATCACATCATACCAAAGACTTTAAAAATGGTACTTGATACCTCCTTGCTTAACACTCAGCAATATAAGGTACTTATCGAGGGTAAAGTGAAGCAATCCAGGGAAAGGAGTAGCACCCTCCATTGCTATTGAAAGGGGAGCCTTCTGGTCACCTTCGACAACAGTCGTCAACTTTACTTACTTAAAGTAAAGTTGCCAACTATAGTCAAGGGCAATCTGAAGGCTCCCTGTTCAATAGCTGTGGCACTCAGGTATAGTAGAGAGTGCTACTTCTTTCCCTGGATTACTCCACTTTACCCTTGATATGTATCTTATAATGCTGAGAGTTAAGCAAGGAAATATCAACTACCATTTGAATCCCGGTCTCCCTGACCATTGGTAAACACTCCACCCACTAGACCAATGGGCCGGTTATATATATATGATGTTTTACCCAAAGTTAACAGACCTCCATGTTTTTCTATAAAGTATGATAAAAAGTACCAAGACTGAATCTATGTTTACCTTTGGATTAACATGGTTATTCCATCGAATTTTCCAATTGTTAAAGCACCTCTAAAACCCCTCTTTTGATATGGTGTGAAGTTTCTAACACATCTTAATGTCCTCTAAATCCTCAAATATTACCCTTATCTAAAGGACATAAGAAAAAGTTGTATAAAGCTAGTATGTCAGGTAAATATGCCAAGTAATGCACTTTCACAACCCTTTGTTTCACTAAAAACATTTTATTCAAAAAGTATCAGCTTCATAATTTTTTTCCAACAATGATATCTAGATATCATTACTCTATTCAGAGCAAACTCAAACTACTTAAAATTGGACTGGAAATTGCTTAATTCTTCAGTTTCCTTTTTTATTATTCTCATAAAAATCTGGCTAGAATATGCCAATTTTATTAAGACTGAACTGATAATTTCTTATCAGTAGGCATTGACTTTTCAAGAGGATACAGCAGTCTTGTTAAGGAAACATTATCACTTTATTATGTTAAATGCTCAGTAGTTCAGAAGTCGTGAAAATTTAAAAATTCAGTTTTAAAATGAGAAAATTATATTTACATTGTTCTGCTTGCATTAAGAACTTGTTAATAAATAAAGAAATTCTTCAATTATATTCTGTTGATTTATATCCACTAATTATGATTTATATATTTAGATGTTTTATCACTACTTTAACCATACCATGATATTTCAGTGGTTTTCATTTGTCCATTCAATAGATATTATTCATACAAAAATATTATTCATACAAAAATATTATTCATACAAAAATCTTTTCTTTTTACTTCATGTTGAAAAACTTTCATCTTTTCATTGGAACAGTTTTCAACAACTGGTCACATAAATGAACAGTTTCAACACACCAACTTGACAAATATTATGTTACTTGTTAAATCTATATGTATATACAGAGATATACATGTTTTATAACAGGCTCATTGACCTAGTGGGTAGAGTGTTTGCTAATGGTCTAGAAGACCTGGGTTCAGTACCTGGTCATGTTATACCAAAGACTTTAAAAATGGTACTTGATGCCTCCTTGCTTAACACTCAACAATATAAAGTACTTATCGAGGGTAAAGTGGAGCAATCCAGGGTAAGGAATAGCACCCTCCCCTACACCTTGTGTAGTAGCTATTGAAAAGGGAGCCTTCTGGTCACCTTCGACTACGGTCGCCAACTTTACTTTACTTACATGTTTTATGATAAATATATGAGTGTGTGTGCATGTCTATGTATATACAAATATATATATATATATACATAAGTATATAATTAGTATATATATGTCTGTATGTTTCAGTCTATATAGAGGTATAAGCATATACACAAATATATATTTTAATTGTTAGGTTTAATTTGGTTGGGTTTTATGGCATATCAACCATTGTAGGTTATTCAATGCCAAACCTGTTTATACGTATATATTGAATATATACATGATTTGTAAACACATTTTGTAGAGCACATTCTTAAACAAGCCTGAGCTCTTTTTTGGCATACTGTTAAATGGTTTCAAGTATTGCTATATAACAGTCACAATTTAAAATCAGTCATTTGTTTGCTCACATTGTTCTATTTGACCCATAGATAGGATCCTTTCAGGTGCCACCACTCTGGGTAAGAGTGGCCTAGGGAGCAATAGCAATGAAGGGTTACTCCACATTCCCCAAATCTTCAAGGCCATCAGATGGTTTAATGACATATCCAGGATACATGTTGGTGGGTGGGGTATTACCCTTTCCAGAGATGCAGTTGGAGTATTCTACAGCACCAGCTGACTGGACTGAGAAATAGTTATTTGAGATTTTTGTAAATATATATATATGTACACATATATACATAGACACAGAGAACCACACATAAATAAGTATTTACCTAACCCCTCCATCACAAGTAAGATGAGTACAACTGTTTGAGTCTTTTCAATTGTCATAGAAAGGCTAAAGAGCCTTAAACTACTCATAAGTATTTGAACAAATAATATGCTTCTAGCAATCATTTGGTTTTAGAGCACTTAAGATAAGATATATATTTAGTCAAATATACTTATGGAAAAAAGTTACCAGATTTAAAATTTTGAATAAAGAAAAGTTTTAGTTTATATATTTCTAGAATCAAGAAACAAGAAAATGTGATTTGATATTGTTGTTTTGAAGAATTGTCAATCTCATATATTAATCAGGGTCCACACTGCTTAAAATCTTTGATGAACTTAATGCAATCTTAGGTAGTAAGTAGCAGATTTTGTGCTTGTTCATATAAAAGCAAACAGCATTTTCAGTTACCCTTATGGGTATTATTACTTTACAGAAAGTACAAATTTTCTGTTTGTTCAAATAATTATGAGTAGTACTGTGTATATATAATTTATTCTAGAAATTATTAATTTCTGACATCATCTTTTTTTATTGTTGCCCATGAATCTTACTTTTATATTTCTTTAGAACACATTAATTTTTCATTATATATAGAGAGAGACAGAGACAGACAGACAGACAGACAGACAGAGGGATTGATTAATTTTAATGCTAAGTCAACATATCTTATGCCAAGTGGTTTGGGAATTGCATTCATTGTACATTTATTACATTTTTTGTGTGGTTTCTTGAGAGATTGTTGCATACAGTTATATGATATCAAGTATTCTTATTTAATTCAAAAAACTTACATATGGTTGTATGTTTTCCCATATTCCTATCTAATTCAAATGATTATTTGGTTTCAAGCAATTATTTCTAATTTATAATAGCCATTTGTTTGTAAACAGTTTTATGGTTTTAAGTAACTAATAATAATTATCCTTTGTAAACACTTATTGTTCCAAGTAACTATTCTTAATGACAATGAAGAGAATACTCTATATTCAGAAAATCTGAAATAGAGCCTCACTGTCAGAAGTTAGAGTCACACCCAGAGCACCTCTTTTTTGTGGAGGACTTACACTTCTGTAGGAGACACAGTTAGTGCATTCTAAGCCAAGCTCACTGCATAGGAAAGAGGAAGAAACATATAGATATAGACAATCTACATGTATATAATTCACACTCATACACACACACATACATACATACATACATATATATATATATATATATATATATATATATATATATATATATATATATATATGAAGATGATTGTTGTAGGTCCAAATAAAGAATAAGGATATATTTTAAAATAGGAAGGTCCACGAAGAGATTTGTATTTTTTAAATTTATTTAAAAAATAAATAAATAAATTAAAAAAAAAAAATATATATACATATCCTCATCAAGTGCTTGCTCAGTTGGCTGGGGCTGTAGAATACACTAACTGATTCTCTACAGAAGAGTAAGACTCCCCCAACAAGTGTCCTGAATATGAAACAAACCAATCTGATGGTGACGTTCCAGTAATGCTGGAGCTTTGGGGAATTCTTAGAACCTCTTCATTTCATTGCCATCGCTTCCCGGTCCACTCTGGCTTGGAGTAGTAGCACTTGATAGGGTCCTATCTATGGGTCAAATAGAACTAAACTGTGTACTTATGCTAAAGTGAATTGCTTAAAATGGAACTATTTTTGTATGCTTAACTGAATTGTTTGAAATAGAACTGTTTTGACATTTAACTGTGTGTTAACAGAAACAATACTTATACTAAACTGAATTGTTTTAATTAGAACTGTTTGATAAAAACTGAATAGCTTGAAATAGAAATGTTTTTTATAATTAAACTGTATACTTATGATGAACTGAATTGTTTGAAATAAAACTGTTTATTTATATAAAAATGGATTCAATATTAAATAACCTACAAAAGTTGATATGCCATAAAAACCAAACAAACAAATGAACAAACAAACAAACTCATCAAGCTACTCTGACAGCATGGAGTTATGCATGATTTAATGATAGATAGATAGATAGATAGATAAAATTTGTATATAAATGTATAAATAGATAGATAGATATAGAGATAATCAAATTTGTATATAGATCGATGGATATATATATATATATATATATATATATGTATGTATGTATGTATGTATGTATGTATGCATATATGTACGTACATACAAATAGATATGTATGTATACAGATATTTGTCTTATTGCTAATATATAGTAATTATTTTAACATATATATAACCTTAAGACTCAGACAAAGTCACTGGTATTTGATACAATAAGGTGAATGCTTCAATAAACAAACATTATGAAAATATCCAGACTGAAAACATTGGTCAGTGGTTTAGAAAAATGTTGGATAACTCATTAAAGGCTAACATTGTAAAGAATAGAGTGAGACAAGAGAAGCCACATGTATAAGATACTAAGAATTATTCACAATGAAAAGACTACAAGAATAATTCCATGAAAACAATTCTACATTAGAATCTACATCTCTCTCTCTCTCTCTCTCTCTCTCTCTATATATATATATATAGAGAGAGAGAGAGAGAGAGAGAGAAAGAGGGCGAGATAGCTGAAAAGGCTCAAGGATACTGCATCTAAAAAGTGAATAAAACAACCAAGATGAGGACAATAGTCTTAAAGTATACACAATATTAGCACATATGTAAATGTAAAGATATATTTATATATATATGTGTGTGTGTGTGTGTGTGTGTGTGTGTGTGTGTGTGTGTGTGTGTGTGTGTGTGTATCAATCTCTATCTATCTGTGAATTTGTCAATTTCTTATATCAATAGATTCTATTGATATACTTAAACGGAATTCTCCAAATTGAGTGCTCAATGTAAAGTTTATAATATATGCAAACATATATAAATAAGATTATGTAGAGCAAAATATCATTCAGAAACAAGAAAATCAAGATTTTCTTGTTTCTATCTATCTATATATATATATATATATATGTATACACACACACACACACACTCACATAGATAGATAGATTGTCTGTTCCAAAAGTAACGAGACCAAAGCTGTATTTACTAAGACAGAAATGAACAACAAATGAAATATCTGGGTTTTTTTTCAGAAGATTCTTTTGGTAATAAAATAACAAGACTTCAGGGAATTTCCCATTGCCCAAAGTACCATTGTCCAAAGTACCACTAAAACATCCTCAAATCTCTTATCGTGGAGATGGAATTTCGGTTTAGAAAACAAGAATAATTTACATGATGCTACATCTAGCAAGTAAAGAGGTTCTGCACTTGCACAATCTTGTGCTTCACCAGTATCATTTCATTCAATAAGTGTGAATAATTGACATTAACACGTCTAGACAGCAGCATTAACATTTGAAAATTATTACTTTATCTTATAAATTGTTCAGCTTGGGACACAACTTCTATCAAATTTTAGATTTGCTAAAAATCCTAGTTATTGCTTGATTGTTCATTATTGTAAAATAACCATAGATTCAATTACTTGTTGTTTGTTATGCTTACAAAGTAACATCTGAGCTTCTTTTCCATTCAAAGCATTAAATTAAAATTTCATATTAAAAAGATAAATACTCTGTTTATCTTATTTCTTCTATCTTGTTAGATATTCTATTCAACATATTTATTCATTCTATACACAATGTGTACACTCACAGAAACACTTACATATATATATATATATATTTTTTTTTTTTTAAGAGTATATATTTAAGCAGCAAGTTATTATTCAAGCAAGTTCTGTTAAAGATGATGGAACACTGTTGATTATTTTTGATTTGATTTTTTCAAGTCTCCTTGTTATTTTTCTTGTGTCATGATATAGGTGGTAAAGGAATTATTCTATATCTTCTGCCCAAGCGCTTTTGACCATACTTTTGGTCATCATCAGGATTTGTGTAGTTTTGAGTTGACATTTTGAGTTTTTATTGTTTTAATTATTTGCAGTATTTTGTTTTGGTCGAAAAAAAAGGTTTACTAATAGATTTAGTGATTTTAGTTATCAAAAATATATACTATGTTGGTGCCTGTATTAAATGCTATTTTATTAATGTTTTTTTTTTTTTTATGCATATCGCTTCTAGGATTTGTAATCATTTTTTATTATTGTTTTTATTTATGATTATTGTATTATCTGTAAAAATCTTCCTTACATTGGAAGATGTAAGTTGGTCAGTGCTATTGTTGTGTTTTTTTAATTAAATGTTGTTTTATGGCACTATTTTCAGAAAGGTGATAAGTGAGACAACAAGATAATGTGGTGGTTGTATAACCAATGTAAGAATTATTTTTGTTTATCAGGAGGCACTCTTGAAATGGATATTTGAATTTATAAACTACTTTGGTTTGGTTTAGGTGCATTTTAGCGGAGTTGGTGTTATTCTTAACAATGAGGTTTGATGTTTTAAATCTAGTGTAGTAGATGATAAGTTTTATTTGGTTTTGCTTTTCAATAGGTTTAATGTGTCTTTTTATATGGTTGATTATTGTTTGTTTGTCTAATATAAATAAATATATTGGGATGGAGAGAGGGACTAACAGAAATACTTATCTATATATGTACGGGGTCAAGAATTAGATCACAACATGCTATTTTACAGTCTTTGTTGTTAATTAGAACTTTGTATAAAATGGTTACAAATGTTTATTTATATAAAAGATCAATCATCATAAAAGAAAAGGGATTCAGTAATTTTTTTTTTTTTTCACATTTTAAAATTGATATTGCTCTGTAAAAAATAATGCTTTCTCATTTTCAGTTTCACTCAGCTGAACATGAATTATGAGAGGCAAATATGAACTGAATGTTTTCAAAC
>OY757912.1:6429683-6664304 GCA_963585895.1 Sepioteuthis lessoniana | reverse complement strand
AAACATATTTAAAATCAACATTAATCAACTGATTTATGATCAGGGGTGCCAAACTGAAAATTAAAAAAAAAATCTATCTTATAACTTTCTAGACTAACCTCATTGTTATATATTCAATTTTCATTTGCATTTATCTTTATTTCTTAAAAACATTTATATTAGTTTAAAGTGTACAAGTCTAACTATATTTCCTTTTGCTGAAAATAAAAAGATTCTACACTTTGATCTTGAAAGTATAGAGAAACAATTGGAAAAGAAACCTAAATGGAATACTTTTATTTCTCATAAATCATGGCATAATAATTTGGTTAAAAGTGAAATGATGAGAAACAAAGAGTGGATTGAATTGCTAACACTTCAGATAACAATACAAAAGATGAGCCCATATATATATATATATATATATATATATATATATATATATATATATATATATATATATATATATAGTTATATATCTAACTCCTCTGATAGTGATATATATATATATATATATATGTATATATATTTATATATATATATATATTTATATATATATATATATATATATATATATATATATATATATATATATATATATATATATATCCAACCCTTTGAATAAGCAACATGCAACACAAGATCAATTTTTAAGTGGAGTTTATAAGGTCTGAGCTCAGTTTTCCTTCTCAATTGGTTGCCATATGAGTTAAAGAGCCCAGTCCTCCCAATTAATTATCCATAGCTAGTGAGAGGATTTGGATGCATTCCTTTCCCAAGGATATTAGTGCTATGGACAATGCACATACCCTTGTCTTGGATTTGAACTCATTTCATCATGTCCATTTCTTATGACAATAGCCATTATACTATGAGCCCCTCTATAAACAAAAGAAAACTTTTTAGCCACACACACACACACACACACACACACACACACACACACACACATATATATATATATATATATATATATATATATATATATATATATATATATATATATATATGTATAGCTAATAAGGTTTTTGTTTTTAGATTATCATTCACACATTATTCATACAAGTAATATTTCCCCCATTAAACATACTGGAATTTTGCTTCAACATTGTAATCAACTTGTGAATGAGGCACCCAATTTCTTGAGAATAATTACATGGTGAAAAGTGCCCAGATATAACAAATGAAAAACATAATGCTTCAAGTATAGAAGAAAGTCTGTAGTGTTTTCATTTATAAAAAAACCCGCAGGCTCAAGAGCAATGAAACAATACTATGAAAAAAATTATCAAAAATGTAAGTTTTAGTTTAAAAAAAGAAATAAGAGAAAAATAATTTCATTTGAATGTCTGAAGTGGGGGACACTCATCAAATAGAGAAAATGCTTTGTTAATAATGGATATATTTTCAGATATTTCATCTTAAGCTGGAGAGAGATAGACTGTTAAAGATACTGATTAACAATTAACTAAATTCAGCACAAACCTTATCTAAAAATAAGTTTACATTTTTAGATTTTACACTAATTATCAATCTAAAATTGTCTATATGCATTCATTTTCATCAAGTATCTGAAGGTCTGTTTGGAAAGTAATCAGACCAATTCCTTTATTTTTCAGGTTGGCAACCCTGATTGAAAATCAGCTGAACTGTGCTGACCTTGAACTTGTGTGAAAACATCCTGTTTTGATGTTCTTGATTTATTATGAGTGCATTTGTTTGGTTAAGTGTGTCATTTGATTTCAAATGTTTGCATTGTATCTTTAGTTTTTATTGTTGTTGATATTACTCGGTGGGGGGGTGGGGGGGGTCACTCTTTGAACCCTTAACCCTTTGGCTCTTTGATACCTTCTAACTATGATCATAAATTTCATATTAAAAAATTCAAACTTTCCTTAAGGACTCTGGCATTTTTTTATAAAGCTATTTCATCATTCCATATAAAGGAAAGCTGATGGTCAGTATATTAAGCATTTTTATTTGTAGCATTGTTATGCTTGGTGATAAGGGAGATATTTAATCAAGTCCCCATTCACTTAGAACCAATATTTGCAATTCCATGATATACTAGCGCTGAACACAACAGAAAGAAAAACAAACTAAACTCATTTACACTTACAAAAACATTCAATATATACAATTTACATATCAGTAATATCAAAAAAAAAAAATACACAAATCTGTTCTAACAAATAAAATGATACACATATTATAACATTAACAAGCAGTATGTAAAAGGGATACAAAAATGAAAAAGGTTTACCTTATGAATGTAGAAGATATAGCCATATAGCTTTACTATCTCTGCTGTTAAAAATCAGAGACAAATAGATGTTCGTTGGTTGGTTTGTTGGGTTTTATGGCATATCAACCTTGACAGGTTACTTAATGCTGAATTTTGTTTTTACAAACTAAAGTATACAAGAATTGTAAGAAAGTAGATTGGTTTGGTTTGGATTTGGTTGAAAACATTTTAAAACAAGCCTGTGTTCATTTTTTTTTTTTTTTTGCACACAGTTAAATGGTTTCAAGTATTGTTATGTAACAGTAACAATTTAACATCAGTTATTTGTTTGCACACATTTAAATGGATATACATGTATGATTTGTAAGTGAATAGTTTGTAGGTGATTTCTTTTTCAATGTGAACCAACTTGATTGCACATTAGTCTTGTTATTGTTTCAACACAATTAATTAGTTTCAATTATTGCTATCTAACACTAATAATTCTATTCAATATTCATCATTTGTTTGCAGACAGTGAAGTGGTTACAAGTTTTGCTATTTAACACTAATCATTCTATTTCAACACTATTCATTCATTTGCACACAGTTAATGGTTGCAAGTATTGTTATGTATTACCAATAATTTAATTTAGGCTTGCAGTTAAAGAGTTTTAAGTATTCCAAATTTAATACTGATTATTCTATTCAATATGCCTCATTTGTTTGCACACAGTTTAAATGTCAAACAGTTCAATTTGACCCATAAATAGGACCCTATCAGTTGTTATCATTCTAGGTCAGAATGGACCTTGGAGCAATGGCAATGATGGAGTACTCCACATTCTCCAAATCTTCATCCTCTGATTGTTTCATGTTATATCTGGGACATTCACTGGGGAGGGGTCTTACTCCTCTGCAGAAATGCAGTTTGTGTATTCTTCAGCCCCAGCTGACTGGGCTGAAATAGAGGTTGAGAATAGGTTTCTGAATATGTTATATAACGTCCTATGTGGCCTATAATGGACACTCTCCTTCTCTAAGGGATATAGTTATTTATTGTATCCCCAAATAGTATCTAACATGATCTTCCCAAACCTGAAATATTGATTTTATGGATTCAAAGGGTTAAGATTTCAGTACCAGTAGAACATTCAAAAGAGTCATGAAGTAAATCCTAAATATAGACCGACTGTTTAAACTGTTGACAGTCTCACTTTGAGTTCTTCCAAATAAGACTAAAAAAGTTGAACATAACACAAATACTGAAAAAACAATAAAAGGAATGGTCTTTCAATCACTTATTTAAAAACCGAGTGGAAAGTATGAAAAGTTATATACCTTTAAGCTACCAACTTTGCGCATATAAACCCATACTCATATGTTCACAATGTTGTTAAGGTCTCCCATATGTCATAAAATATTTTTTAAAGAGAATAAATCCTTTGAATTTTTTAAATCTAGGAATGCATATTAATTGCTTGGTTTTATGGTGTATCAATTCTTGTTGGGTTATTTAAAATTAAAATCAGTCTCTTTTTTTTTTTACAAGTATTTATATAAATAATTAATAAAAATAATCATTTGAAAACAATTGCAGCTTCAAGTAACTACATTTGATATAAATAATTTGCACATAATTTTATGGTTGTCAAGCTGCAAATTCATACATACGACTTGACTGGGTCATTTTTTGTATTTATTTCTTTATCTAAAACAGATCATAAACCAAGCGATGTCATCCACCTCATGACATAATGCAATATTCTTCATGACTTAAATCACCATTTTTCTCTTTTTGCAAAAGTATTCCAATCTGATACTAATGATTCATAAACAATGATATGGTTTCAAGTAACTATTCCTTTTTCATATTAAAAATCATTTGTCTCTATACAGTTATCTGGTTTCAAGTAACTAATGATAGTCTTTTCTTAACAACTATAGCTTTGAGGAACTATTTTTAATACAAATAATGTACAAACAGTTATATGGTTTCAAGTATTCCTATCCAATACCAATAGTTTTTAAACAGATCTATTTGACTCAAATATAAGACTGTAACAGCTTCTACCACTGTGGATTAAAGTCAATCTGAGATTTATGTCAATGAAGCAAGGACTCAGTACTCCCCAGAACTGGAGTCTCTCAATCAGATGTAGAACATCAGACCCAGAACATCATTTGCTTGGGATGGGTCATACCCCTCCCCAGAGGATGCAGTCAGACAAGCCACTGTATGAATAGTTTAATTCTGAACAAATATTTCAGTGGAGGAGCCTTTACACATTGTAGTCATACATTCTTTTACAGATGTTAAAGATAAATATAGATAAATAGACATTTGCCTATTGGGTTGTTGGGGTACCATACTAAGTATTTACTCACAAAACATTTTTAAGAGCAATGAGCTTTAATTGGTAGTGTTCCTCTCCTCTCTAAATTCTACACTAGCATGCTATATAAGGTTTATTGGTTATTGCAGCAAAGACTGATCCCTGATGAGACTAATGTTTTTGTTAAAACCACAGTATTTTAGATTTTTTTTAAAATTATGTCTCTCAACTTCCTCTTTTAGACTCAAATCTCATAGATAGAAATTTTTTTTATTAAGTCATTGTTCCTTAGACCATCAAAAAATTGTCTCTTTGCCTTCAAAGCATACTAATTTTTTTTTTCAAAATCAAAATATTACAAAATAAAGGTTCATTAATTTATTTTAGATTCTGTCTTGATTTAAAATTAAAAAGATGATGACACAATGAAGAAGATGCTTCAATTTCATCCATTCTGTGAGCAAGAAGAATTAATTCCAGTCGCCATAATTTCTCATTAATTTTTCTAGGAATTAAATTAACTGTCAGAAAGCTGAAAATATGTAAACAAAAGATTTTTTTAAATTTTTCATAAGATAATATTATATCAAATGTAAGATGCATGCTATTAATTATTAATTCAATAATAATGAAAGAATGAACCAGAAATTAATGAAAAAAGTGCACATTGATAATTCTAAAATTTAATATTTAAATTAACATGTAAACAACTAAGAAAAGAAAAACTTCATTAGAATATAGACTTTTTGTGGATTTAGTATGCTCATACTGATCTGGTAATTTGCTATTTTTTATTTACAAGTAATTTAAACAATTATTTACATTGAGAACAATATGATACACCTGTTATAAATAATATGTTAAACTTAGATAAAGATAATTTTGTATGGAATATTTTTTTATTAGAGAAGTAAGGAATAGATGTTACTGATGTGAAATTTTAGTCATGTTTCTTTTAATATCTTCTACATCATCAAATTTTCAGTTTAGAAAACAAAAAATTTTCATGAAGCTAAGGAGTCTGGTGGGTCTGCAGGGTGTTGAATTTGCACAATCCTGTGTTTTGCCAAAAACTGCTGATCAAAAAATATTGAGAATTGGCACAGACACATCCAAATATCATTACTTTCAAGGCTAGATTTACTAATCATGTTACCTAACTGTCTCTCATTAATTTCCATATCTACTATATTGGTTTCTTCTCTCCTGCTTTTTTACTCAGCTCTGTTTTTTGGGGTGCCACCTTTATTGTTGTAATCTATTGCTTTATCTTGCATCTTGGTATCTTCTCAAGTTTATTGCCATAACCCCAACAATCATAGTTCTTCTTTTCTGGGTTAACAACATGGACATCATTCTGATGTGGAAATTTTTATTCTATGACAACCATTTACCCACACAACCTTTATGGGGAATTGAGACCACCATTGGAAAACAACCACTTCATCCAAGCATTCTTTCACATATAAAGAAATTGTTCAACTATTTTCTCAGTGTTGTCTGATGTCTTTACCAATGATCAACATTAATTCAAACTGACCTTGGGTTCTCAGTCAGTCATACAAATAAATGACTCAGTGTTTTTCAATTGTTTAATAGTTATAACTTACTTTGAATGCTACCCTACCGGTCAATAATTGACTTCACTAATTTATCATGTAACAATAGGTTTAGAAGGATCATTGGCTTTGGGCCAACAGGTATCTGTGGGCCCAATGAAATTAATTTACCATGCAGGTTGTTTCAAGCATATACTAGGTATTTCATAATATAATCTATTCAAAATCATAAAGGCCCCTTTACAATAAGTAATGAGCCTGGAGTATGGGGCCCCAGTACAATAAATATAGACCCACAGTTATCTTCAACTGAAAAGCCATGGTTCACACTAATGAGTTTTGCCAAGAGATAAATCCTGCCCTGATCACTTGATTATGTGACTTGCTCAGATGAACATACAGCATCTAAATTTTAAAATTAAAAATTAAAGATTTTGATATTTTTTACATTGTCTTGTAGTACAATAAAAAGGATTTATATCAGCAGCTTTATTTTGAGCAACTGACTTGTATATTTCTGACTTAGCTCATAAACTTCTCTTGTTATGAAACCCTATGCTGAAAAGAAACAGTTTTTTTATCATAAACAATGAAGTAAACTTGATTTTATATAGAATAACAAGGAAACAATTTTTTTTTCTTCTGATAATAAAAAGTAAAATTTCAGTATTTTTTTTTTACGTCTTCATTGCAATGAATACCATGATGCATTTGGAAAAAGAGATTTGATACTTTTATATGGAATCTTTTTTTTGTGATGTTTTATTGCAGAGATGGATTTGTTCAAACAATTATAGGTTTGTTGGACTTGCTTTCTAATAAGAAAAAAAAAAAAAAGAAAAAACAAATACAGCTTATTTTTATTTTGAAACTATGATGTTTACATTGGTGCCTATCTGTGTATGTATGTACTTACCCAACCCCTCAAACATGGGTAGCATGTGACACAAGGTCTATTTTTAGGCAGAGTGCAGCTTATTTAAATTTCAAAATTTTATTTCTCTCAGACTGGTTGTTTTACCAAAGCTAGAGAATCCAATCTGCCCTATTACTTACCCTGAACTGGATAGAAGAAGCAGATGGATTCATGTCTTTCTCATGAGCATAAGCATGAAGTACGAAGCACATAGAAAATCCCAAGTTCTGTTTAGAGTATTAGTGACACACTGGTGCATTATTATTCCCTTATCACTTTATCCAAAAAGTGTGGCTGGTTCTACTCAAACCTTTCACCACTATAAACAAATCCTCTGTGCTGTTAATTTATTAAGTTTTGACTTAGTGAATTGTCATCCTCAAATTGATGGTTGAACATTATTTCATTATACGTGAATGTATATCTGTGTGTAAAATTTGTTTTATGCTGTCATTTTAAAATAAAATTTCTATTCATATATAAAAAATATTGATTTTTTTCCATTAAATTATTTGTAGGTTTTTTCACTTTAAAATAACTAACTGAAACCTGTCCTCTAGTAGGTGTTTAAACTATGAACATGAATCAATGTTTTGGATACTTCACATCATATTATGCTTAACAGATCTTTGTTAGTAAATTTGATTCACACTGGGTATCCTATACTTAAGGCCTGTGCCAAACTAAGCAAAGCATAGTACATGACAGTACTATGTTATTTTTTATGATAATTCACAATATCACCCATAAGTAAGTACACATCTGTCGAGTTTGTGTAAAATGTTAATTTTCTTCTAAATCAAAGATACAAGTATCCCATTATTTTTAATGGAACATTATATGATGAAAATGAATATTATTAGATATTATGCATTACCAAACTCTACTGCATTGAAATTCTGTAACTAAAAATATGAATATGTAGCAGTCCAAAACTAATAAGACCCATTATATATATTTATGCAGGAGGTGCCCATGGTGTAATGGTTATCATCATAGGAAATGGACACAGTGACACGAGTTCAAATCCTGGACAAGACTGATTGCATTTCACATAGCACTAATACCCTTGGGAAAGGTATGAATCCAAATATTCTCCCTCCAGCTATGGGTAAATAGTAGGGCAGACTGAGTTCTTCAGCTTTGGTGAGGCAACTAGTCAAGGAGAAGGAAAACTCTGAATTAAAACCTCTTAAACTCCGCTTAAAATTGACCTTGTGTCATATCCTGCCCAAGCGGAGGGGTTGGTAAATATGATATGTATTTATGCAACTTTATTTTTGGTTACAAGGTTGTGGTGGTGAGGCTCCAGTTCTGGAGCTCTGGAGTTGTGGAGTACCCCTTCATAGCCATTATTCCCATATTCACTCTGACACAAAGTTGTAGTACCTGTTAGAATCCTATCTATATGTCAAATAGTTCTGTTTGACAATTATTTGTATTAGGTCTAGTTTGATTTCTGTGTTTAATGGCATATTAACCTTTGTGGGTTATTTAATTCTAAAGTCATCTTTATAGAAGAATAGTAGTGATATTATCTAACTTCTTGGTGGAATAATAAGGGGGGGGGTTCATACCTTTTTCAAGGGTATTTGTTTGAAAGTGAATGCAGTAGCATTTGAACTCACTTACTCTGATCTCATAGTCCAGCTTGTTAGCCATTACACCACAGGTACTCACCTTGTAATTGATAGGAATACTTGAAACCATAAAACAGTGTACCAACAAATGATTTTTATTATCATTAAATAGGAATAGTTACTTAAAACTATAAAATTGTGTATAAATTATTAGCATTAGATAGGAATATTTAAAACCATATAAATGTGTGCAAATCATTTGTGTTAAGGTGAGTTACTAGAAGCTGTAATTGTTTACTAAAGATTGCTATCATTAGTTACTTGAAACCATATGATTACTTGCAAATTATTGGTGTTTGTTAGGAATACTTGAAACCATATGAATATGTACAAATGAATGTTTATTATTAAATAGTAGTTACATTCAGCCAAATAATTGTGTGTGAATTATTCTTATTAGATAAGAGTATTGATACCATATAACTGTATCCAGATTATGAATATTAAAAGGATTAATCTTTATTTTAAAAAAAAACGAACCCTTTCACAGAAAATAAAACAGCATTTAAAAAAAGAGGGGAAAAATAAAAAGATAAACATGTCTCGTGTTTACAACTAAGAACTATTTATTACCAAGTAAATAAAAATAAATAAAAAGGAGTTACAGAATTTTGAAGAAAAACACTAGCTGCTAAAATTAATTGCTAATTTAGTGACCAGTCAAAAAGACTGAATCAAGTAACAATGATACAAATTGTTTCAAAAAAACACTGGGTCACTCATGAATTATAAGGAACTGATATGTCTTTTACGAACTAAGGAGCTGGTAATTACAACTCAAAAAAAAAGGGTGTTGTATGAATGGAAAAAAGATTAGGGAGAGTTTCTGAGGCAAAAGACATCTCTTGGGAAAACCTGTTCACTTTCCGGTCAAGAATACCACAAATAATGCAGACACATGGTGATTCATTCAGCAATTTCTTCAGCACTTGTATCGGACAGCAAATTCAATTGATACGAGACAGCTCAAATTCTCAGATATAGGCAACAACACATTTTTCCAGGAAGAATACGTAACAGTAGAGTAGTTCTGGAATACCAAGTCAAGACAGCCCGTTTTTACAGATATAGGTAACAGCATATTTCTCCAGGAGAGTTCCAGCATTGCAGCAAAATTCTTTGATGGATTTACTCCCTATTCACTATTTTCTCATAACTGCAGAGAACAGTAATGTTTAAAAACCGACACATCCAGTGAAAATTCACAGGACTACTGATTTCATGTTTTGACCACTTCATCACCTCAGCCAAAAGGGGTGATTCTCTCAACAGGCAGTGTCAGTCCCAAAAAATCCTGTCTCTTTCTTTCTGGTAGTGACAACCATAAAAGTCCCTTCCAAAAAGATGTTCCAATTACAATAAAATAATTCTAACAATATTAGACAGGAATATTTGATACCCTATGATTGTGCAAACAAATTATTATCATTATTATATCAAAATAAAAAAGACAATTAAAAAGATGGAACACTGAAAATATGAAAAATCATGATTGTAATCAAACATTTACAAATTAATCAAATTTTGGTATTGAATAACCCATAAGGAGTTGATATGCGGTCAAACAAATTAAACAGATCAAATCAAACATTTTTCTTCTTTATTGTTATCAGAAAGTTTTTGTTTTTTTAAGTCAAGTTTTTAAAAAAATAATTCATGCCATTCCTTTCTACCAGTACCTCTCTGATTGTCAGGATAAGAAATCTTTTGTGTTCAATAGCTTCATTTGTCTGGCACATATCCAAGCATAGTTGAATATCCTTACAGTTTGGTTATGACACAACTACCACTGGTTGACAAAAGTCAGACTCACAGCCTTTTCAATAATATGAGTTTTTCAAACTCAGTGATTTTTTTCCTTATTTAGGGTTTGCCGTCTATTGAACAATGGGCATTACATTGGGATTTGCATGTAATTGAGCCTGGCTATCTTTAAACTTTCCAAAACTAGTGAACAAATCTTTGAACTTATTTCAGTGAGTTTTCTATTTGTCAAAGTTATTCTAAATCTCCTTTTTTTGGGGGGGGGGTTATTGCATCATCATATAATTTTAATATCTATCATATTTTCGAATCTTGTTCTTAAGATGAATTTTCAATTTAGGAAACAAGAATACATTGTATAAAGTAAGTTCTATTTAGTATGCAGGCTGCTACACTTGACTAACCCTGTGTTTGGCCAAAAATTTTATACTGGCCTCATAATTTTTGTCAAGTTGGCAGGAAACAAGAGTCTAGATGTCTAGACATCATCAAACTATTATATAAATTGCTCAGTTGTACACGATTCAGATTTTCAATTTAAAAATTTTTAAACATTTAAAGATTCTTTCTCAAAACTTTTTGATCACACCTTGAAAAAAATTAGATTTTTTTATTGCTTTTTCTTATAACTTTCAGCTGTCTAAATTTAAACAGTTGTTGAAATTGCCTTTTCCAAATTGAGATATGGTTTTCATATTTAATTTGATGAAAAGATAAACATGTACTGCCTTTTTCTATCAGATATTTGATTTGTAAAATTCTTTTATATAATCATAAATAAAGAGGATTTAGTCATACTTTATGGAAGAATATAAAAGTTGCATTGACCAAAACATATATGGATGGTTTATATATATTTACACATATATCTGTAGTTATTCATAAAATATTGGGTTCTTAGTGAGTACTAAATCTTATTGTAATAGTCTTCTAGCCTAGTTTGCTAACTATTATACCATATGAAACACCCCAGTTATTTACTAAAGTTAGTTTAGTTTTAGCACATGGCTACAAGTTTTGGGCATTGAATGCGAATCAAACTCACTACTTCAGGATTAATGACTTGCAAGTTCATCTTGAAAACTAATGCAGCATCCTAAGTCATTTACAAAGATTAGTTCAGATATGACATAAGACCAGAAGTATACGACACACAACAAGAATTGAACTTACTAGTAATGGTCACAAACCACTACATCATGAAAGGCAACAAAAAAACTAAAAGGAGTTTAGATATCACACAAGTTCAGAAATATGAAACATCTAGTTAGGATTGAACTTGCAATAGCCTGTGAATGATTTTTCTGTATGTACTTTTCCAAAATGAATATAATTAGTATTTATTTATTACCAAACTCTACAAGACTGAAGTTCTGTACAGTACAATTCTTCCAATATTATACAAAGAATTCAGTTAAATATTTATACTGTGTCAAAATCCCGTCAATTTTTATGGGTATAATAATACTATGTGGCAATGTTAACAGGGCAGCCAATAGCAACATAATATCATTCACAGCTCTGTTACATTTTCCCCACCAAATACAGCAAAGTTTAAATTATGATAAATACATTTTACAAACATTTTTTTAAATCCTTTTTGTTTGAATTATTTAAAAATATTTTTTCATTACAATGAAAAAATAAGAGAAAAAACCTTCCAGGTAATATTCATTCTGAAAGGGTGTATATCATATCCATTTTATCTAGTTTAACAGCAATATACTCTTATTTCCCTCTCCTTATGGCACAGTAGTAATGAAAAATCCTCTTGTTCTATCAGATTTATATCCACATTGCCAGGCAATATTTTTTTAAATTTCCAATAGCACTCCCTACACACCTAAAAAATAAAATATCAAATACTATCTTTTAGGAAAGGTTCTTTCAACAAGTGACTGTTAAAATATTTTTGTTGACACAAAGAAAACATTTCAATATTGCAAAGATTAAATTAAAATCTGTCAGTGGTACATGTGATTTATTACATGGAATGAAAGAAAGAAAAAAGCAGTTGAGAAGGAAGCCCACCAAATAGTAAAGAATCCAATAAATCCTGAAAAATTAGTCTTTCACAGCTTCAGGGTAAGTAAAATAAGTTTGAATAAGAGTATAAAACCTATTATAACAATTGCAAATGTATGGACATGAAATGATATATTCCTACCTCTCTCTCTCTCTTTCTCTCACACTTTCTCTTTATTTATCTATCAATCTCTCTCTCTCTCTCTCTCTCTCTATATATATATATATATATATATATATATATATATACACTCATAGAAAGATAAATTGTATAAGAAAATGAAGAAATCAAACATATGAAGATAGATTTTCAAAAATTAAAGAAACATTAAATTCCTTGCCAGCAAAAGAAAATTACACTGATATTCAACACCATCTTGAACAAATAGCTCACATGGATGAACTTATCCAGAGAAAAAAACCTTTAAAAAATGAATATTCTCTATAAAGGAAAAATATATTTACCAAATTCCACTGACTACTCCATGACGAGAATATAGTTGTACTCACATCCTCGATAATGACCAATGATGGTCCAAAATACACATACTTGGATTATAACATTAGAGACTTTGGACAATTTTTGAACTGCTTGCAACCACAGTTGTAACATCTGGCTGATATACAAGAAACAAAAAACAATCAAAAGCTGAACACCAAGTCCTTGTCAATCATTTAAGATATGCCTACAATAAGACAAATATATATATATATATATATATATATATATATATATATATATATATATATTGTAGATAAATAAGTGGACTGACTGTTGTAGAGGGTGGCCTGAAGACTCCCTTTTCAATAACTACTACACCGAGGAGTGGGGAGGATGCTTCTCCTTTCCCTGGATTGCTCCACACCCTTGATCCGTACCATAAAATGTTGAGTGTTAAACAAGGAAGCATCAAGTCCCATTTTTTCAGTCTTTTGTATAACTCAACCTGGGATTGAACCCCAATCTCCGGAACACTTGATGAACACTCTAACCATTATCATCAAGTGGTGCCAACAGTATGGAGTTCCAAGACTCTCTCTTGCCATCCATCCCTATCATTCATCACCGGAAGCACATCTTCTAGGCTGCATCTTTTATTCACATAGAGCTGATGTAAGTTTTTGCTGGTCAGCCAACACTAGCACATCCATGTGCAGGAGTCCATAAGAGAATGTCACTTATGAGTTTGTCCTTGCTAACTCCAGCAGTGCCTCACAAGTCTAGCTTATATATATATATATATATATATATATATATTTCGTTAAACTTAATAGACATTTTTTGTCTGCATATTTTTTTGTTGATCCTTTCATATTGCCGTATTGATTTTATAATATTTGGCGGGAATTGGTTGATGTATCTTCCATAATCATTTATTTTCCAAGTACTTTCTGCCTGACTTTGGGCCATCATCAGGGGAGGATCTATTACAAAAGTGATGTAACTTTTGTATGTACATTACTACTTTGTAACATCAACTACCCTATCGAGGAGACTTACAATGCACCTTTCTTATACAAGTTCCATAGCACAGCATTTAAAAAAACATTCATGCCCAACAACAGAATTACGAAAAATTTTCACCGAAAACACAATATTAGAACATCAAAATAACAAGCAAAAACTACAGATTCTTGAAGCACTACATATTAGGAACATACAACCCAAACTTAACAGAATTAATTTTCAAACCAGTGGTAATGTACTTAAATGTCTTTAGCTACTGACACTATTTATAAAAACAAATTTAAAAGTAAACACTACCCACTGCAACGGCACAGATGCTCTTCTTCTAACAAAGTAGTAATGTACATACAAAAGTTACATCACTTTTGTAATAGATCATCCCCTGATGATGGCCCAAAGTTGGGCAGAAAGTACTTGGGAAATAAAAATAATTATGGAAGATACATCAACCAATTCCCACCGAATATTATAAAATCAATACGGCAATATGAAAAAATCAACAAAAAAATATGGAGACAAAAAATGTCTATTATGTTCAATGAAATATGTATTAATGAAGAAATGCAGCCAAAATATGCATATATATATATATATATATATAGATGGGATGATGGTTGTTATTGAGGCAATAGAATCAGCAAACTAAGAATAAATTTCAGATGCAACACCATTTGAATTTCATTTTGTATGTATACCTTTACTAAATGTATGAATCCATTTCTTTGCCCAGTAACAATGGGTGAATAGTAGGACAGACTGAGTTTCTTGCTTTTATGAAGCAACCAGTTTAGGAGAAGAAAAAAACTGAATTCAAACCTGTGGTCAATATGGGCCAGTGTTGAAGGATAAGACTTCTTACTCCCCATATAAGGCATGGAGAAAACAAAAAGGCTGATGGAATGGAGGATAGAGATATAGAGGAATTTGCAGGAAAGTTCTTAGCCTGACCAAGAAGAAATTAACCTTGAGACAGGATAAGTTTATACTATTCTACATACTCCTCCCAAAGGCCAACACACTTGACGCATAGCTTTTCAAGTTTCTTTAATCTTTTCAAAGAAAAATTTGGTAAAAAAGAAAAAGAAATTCACTTCTTGGTTTGACCAATAACTTTTCAGCACCTAATAGATATTTGTGAAAAATACTTTTCTATATCATGCTTAAATATTTCCTTATATAATACTTTTTTTTATGTAACATATTTTTATATAACATTTATATACTTGTACATAACACATTTCTATGTCACCTGAATATTCCATTACAAAGAGATGGGCAAATTGAATAATGAGAAAATCCATTCTTATACTAGCATAGAGTATGCTCAATGTAATATGAAACTAGGAAGCATCTTGTAAGCAATTAAATCAATTAATTAATTAGAGAACACCTATGTTGACAGGGATAGATAAATCCTGTACATAAATTTCACTGAAACTGCATTATTTACTTTCTTTTTATGAATTATATATTTGTTGTGTCCTTGAAAGGGATACAATCAGATAAGGAGGTACTTGAGTGGAAAGGAATGGTCAACATGTTTGTAGAATAAAGAAAGGGTTTTATCGCAAGTGAGATACAATAAGACAGACAAGGAATCTTGAGGCATGCTACTAATCCCCGAAGCAAGGACAAGTATAATGTCGTGCTCACTGTATATATTGTCACTCCATGTGACTGTAAGGGCATGTAGGATATTCCATTAAAACAATATTAAAGCACAATAAATACTAAACTATAAATATGTTGAGATATGATAATTATTTCCCAAAAAGAATGACCATGTCCGTTTGAAAGCTTTATGACAGTACTAGAACCTACTCTTGATCAGTTTTTATTTCAGTTCTTTGAACAGTAGAAACCTCTCTGACTCTGCCTAGGAGCAGTAGAGCTACATGGCCATATCATCTACATTTATCAAGTAAACCTTTTTCTTCTTTGTACCCTTTCTAAATATTGCTTGTTCATGGAACTGTATATCTATAAATCTACCATGTAGCAAGTTCATGTATTCTTTCCTTTTCATCTTACCAGCATGTATATAATGTATCTAAAAGGTTAAATGAATTCTTTGTGTAACTGAGTTTATTTTATCTTTTTTCCCGTTTTGTTTAGTATTGGTATATTACAGATATGCTAATACCTAGTGAGTGGGGACTTGAATAAATATCTTCCCTACCACCAAGCACTCAAATAAATAGATGTCAGTATATCATTTAGTTTCTTTTCTAAAAAAAATTATTTTCCAGTTTAGACATAGGATCATTTTATCTTTTCCTCATTTTAACTTTAGTTTCACTTCATATTCATAATAAATTGAAAAATGGAGACCAACATGACATTTTTGATAAATGCAATACAAATGTAAAGTTATCTAAATAGTGGTGCCATTTTCATGATATGACCAAAGACATATATATATATATATATATATATATATATAATTAGACAGCAGTCCCTCATTTTAACAGGTTTGATTAAATGATAAAGATAAATGTTGTCTATACAATTTTTTAAAGATCCTTTCCAACTTACTGACAATTGTTTGAATTTTGTGTTGGCGTTGGTAGATAACTTCACCAAAATTTTCCCAAGTGTTTTCAGACCTTTCATAGGTCATCACCAGAGGGGTTCACAAATGCAAAGAATAGCTTTTAAAATAGTTTTTTAAATTGCAAAAACATTTTTATTTGGATCCATAAATATATAGTTGGATTAAACTGATATAGTAAGAAGACTAACATTGATAAATTTTTGGAACTCTTATTACATCATACAAATTTAAAACAAAACACTATCAACAGAAATAGAATATTTTTAAACTTTCTATCTTTTTTAATTTCATCTAATAACTCACAAAAAAAAAAAAGAAATAAACATTAAAGGTAATAAAAACATTGTCACTATTCTCAAAATTAGTTCTATTTATTATATATTATATATATATATTATTTATTATACATATATATATATATATATATATATATATATATATATATATATATATATATATATATATATATATATATAAGAAATTATTCATTTTTAGCTCAGTTTGATGAATCATCAACCAACCAAGATGAAATATATGTAAGTGTCCATGTTATCAAATAGACAGCTGAGTACTGAACTGGCAACAGATTATGATTTCAAGGTCAATACTTGTGGGTAATTGAGAGGAATAATTTGGGTTTCAGATGCCAAAAAGGACAGTCATACTAGAACCCCTTTACTAGGGTTTGAGCTCTTGTGGCTGAGAGTAAAATTACCTTGAATAAGATATTCATCCTTCTACTAAACAGACAGTTGCAGAGCAGCACTGAAAAAAGTGGAAGTTTAAAACTTAATGAACATGCCAACTTCCTTCCTTGTCAGGATAAAACCAACGATTGAAAGCTTTTGAGTCCCATTCAAAAATAAGAAAGAAGTCATCTGAATATGTAGTTCACATATGATTTACCAATATTATTGGAATATTATCATCTTTTAATAATAATGTACATGTAGATTTTTAATGAATTTAATCTTGCCTCTATTAACTCTGGAATGATTGCGTTATAGAGAAGTCTCCTTTCACTCTATATTACAAGATTGATATGTTTGTTGTCGATAAAAAAAAGTTACAAGATGGTGGATATAATTTATCACTGATAAAGATGATACAAACATAAAACAGATTCAAATTAGATAGTTAACATTGACAACAAAGTAACAGTAAGGAGTAAACAGAGATGTAAAGGACATCCTCCAACATTCTTGTAGAAATGATTTGCAATTGGTCAATTTGATGAAGGCTTGGTACAACCTGGAAATTTTTATTGGTCAAACAAAAACACATACATGTTTATTTTTAGCTCTCTTCTGAAGAGTTGAGAAAGGTGCGAATTTATAGAAATTCCATTTAAAGGTAGAACAGAGGCTTTATCTTATCAAATTTTAAACAATCAAAATAATTTCAATTGGAGATAAAACAATTAAATACTGTTTTGAAACTATTCAAATATTTGTAAAAGTATTAGTAGAAAAAAAAACAGGTCATGTTTTGTACTATTTTAAAGGATAATATTTTCAAGTAACTATTTAATAATTAATCCCTAATAATTTGCTAACAATTATATATTATAGGATTTACACTCCTATATTTTAAAATGGCTGTTATGCCACTTATTCCCAAAACAAAGATGGCAGACGTTGGTAAACTAATCAATCTTGGGAACCTATTGGCCAGGAAAACCACATGGTTAGTGCTCATAACTACATCCGCAATGTCAATTTTGTCCCACGTTTTTGGAGCCTACTGCATGACAAAGATTGTCTATAAATACTCTCATCTTCCAACACTCACTCTCTTTCCTTTGTGACTTCCAGAGAGAACACTCTCACTCTCTCCATTTCGACTAACTGAGTCAACACCCTCTTCCTCTTTTTTACATTTGACTTCCAGCAATCAACCACCACAAAAATGTATACGCCATGCAACCATTCTCTTCCTTGTTATACTTTTTCGGTGAGACTTTTTCCAGCCTCGAACACCGAAATTTTGTCAAAACACAGAAAGAAACAAACAGTAGACATACTGAGTCAACACACATAGGACACTTTTGTTAAATAGTCCTTTTTTGTAGTATAAGTGTTAGATACACACACACACACACACACACACTGAGGAATATCTAATGAACAGAATTAGAACAATAGTAATGTTTTAAAATATTTCATTGAATGTATTGTTGATGTATAAATTCAGATTTATTTGTTCTGCTTTGTTTTAAATGTATTTTTGTTTGCATCATTTCACATCTTTACATCATTTGCCTTTTCCAAATATAAACCAAACTTAAATGGGGGGTGAAATAATAAATAAACCACAACAATATCTTCAATTAACAATTCCCATCAAATGTTAATCATTCTAGGGCTTTGTGTATTACTTTTTATTCCTATTTATTATAATTTGTACACAGTTAAATGGTTTCAACCAGATATTGGCATAATGGTTAGAGTGTTCACCAATGGCCTGGGAGACCTGGGTTCAATCCTAGGTCGAGTCATACCAAAGACCCAAAAAATGGTACTTGATTCCTCCTTGCTTAACACTCAGCATTATAAGGTACGAATCAAGGGTAAAGTGGGACTATCCTGGGAAAGGAGTGATGCCCTCCCTTACACTTTGGTCAAGTAGCTATCAAAAAAGGAGCTTTCGAGTCACCCTCAACTACGGTCGCTAACTTGCTAGAGAATGGAGTAGCACCCTCCCCAACACCTTGGTCTAGTAGCTATCGAAAAAGGAGCCTTCGGGTCACCCTTGACTACTGTCACCAACTTTACTTACTTATATGGTTTCAAATATTCTAATACTAATAATTTGGAAGCAATTATTATCTTCCAAATCAATTCACGTTTTGCCACCATCTTCTAACACTAATATCACTAATAAAGATGAGTGTTGATCATAATGGTATTTGGATCTATGTAGATATTTGGAACACTCTGGTAGTTTATAATATATAAGTTATAGAGATTGGCATGACTAGCCATTTGATTGCATCAAGTATCTCTGACTGTGAATCTAGCTCATTATTATTGATAATTTCTAACTAATAATCTAAACAAAAAAAAAATTAAATTCATAAATCTCTTAAATGTCATTCATTTATATCAAAAATATATTTCTCTCAAAACTCCAAGAAATCATTTGTTGAATAATATTAAATTCATAAAACTATAGAGGATATATAATTAATAAATTTTGTAATGTGGATTTTGTTTTTCTAACAAAAATTACATTTTGTAAGTGTTTCATCTAGATTTTTAACAAACATGGTAACCCAAGATTGAATCCTGGATGAGGCTGTTTGCATTGCATTTTGCACTAATACCTTTGGGAAAGATATGAATTCAATTATTCTCTCTCCAGCTATGCGTAGTCAGGCAGGCTTGGCTCTTTAAACTTTGTATGGCAACCAGTCTAGGAGAAGGAAAACTCTGAGTTCAAATCTGTTAAACTCTACTTAAAAATTGACTTTGTGTTGCATCCCACTTATGTAGAAGGGTTGGTAAATACATGCATACACACACACACACAGATATATATATATATATATAACAGTTCACTTATTTCCGGCCTGTCCTCACTTTATTGCTCTTTCTCACCTCAACTGCTTCTCTCTCTCTCCCTCTCTCTCTCTCTCTCTCACTCTGAACACACATACTCACACACACACACACACACACACACACACACACACACACACACACACACACACATGTATATATATAGAGAGAGAGACAGACAAACAGACAGACAGATACACACACACACACACACACACACTCACTCATATCATTTATATATGTGCATGTGTACACACACATACACACATATATATAGAGACAGGCAGAAAGACACAAACACACACATATACATATATATATATTCACACACACACACTCATATGCATATATATAGATAGATAGACACACACACACACACAATGCTATGTACAATGGATTCTCTGGTCAATCTCAACATATGAAGCTCCAAGAATAAAAGCAAATTTGTAAAAGATATTGTTAAAAAAACGAAATATATAGAAGGGATTTTGGAGATTTCTTAGTTAAACCCACTTGTCTGCAAATCATATTTTGACCTCTTCCCCAAAAATAGCTCAGTCAATAGAAAATAATCAAAGTTTTGTGAAAAGTTTTATTTTTATATTCATTAAAAATGTTTCAGAAACCATGTTCAGAAGATAAGAAATATGCCACACCTTGAAATGATTCTAAGCTAAGTGCACTTGAGGGTCAGAGGAACTTTATCTACAAAGTTGTTCATTTTTTTACCACTCAGATTTGCGATGTTATAGGTGCATGCTGAATGTAAATGAGTTGTTTTTGCAGTACCTTTCTCTTGAAATTTCTTTGTTAAAACTGATAAGTTGACTCTTCTTTTCAATGTCAAAGATTAAGTACATTTTTGAAAGAGTTTGATACTGATAGCACCAATATTTTCTCATAGCAATTGGATTTATTATTATTCATTTAAAAGTTTATTGATTCTATTCTGATTTATTTGCAATGTTGATTTATTGATGTCTACATTTCTGAAGCTTATTACCTCTTTTTATTACAGTTTTATTATTTGTAGGATGGGGAAAATTATTGATTCTTATATTTTCTTACTGCCAATGTGATTATTTGACTCGCTTTATGACTATTGATCTTTTATCATAAAAGTTGGAAATTTTCATATTTTTCCCTTCCATTATTTTTCCAATAATGGTTTGTATGCATATATATGGATACATTATTTATGTAATGTTCATGTTTTCTGGGGGGGATTGTATTATTATTTGTAACACCTAGAAGCATATAAATTTAGATGTATAATTTTGTTTCATTCTTCCATTTGTCAGGTCAGATATGACATGATTGATAACTGAAATCAATCAGTCACTTTGATTGCCTTGCAGTTAAAATTCTTATAGAAAAAAAAAAACAATAACAAGTGTCAGGATCATTTACAGAGAACAGAACATTAAGAAGAAAATTGAGAAAAATTCTTATCATTCATTAAATCAACAATCATTTCATCTGATATTTAGAAAGGTTAACTCAGTTGGCTTCTCATTAAATTCACATTATGTGATTATTTTACTCCTTTCAACTTTTTAGTAACTGAAGGTTTTCATTAGAGTTTGAATGTCAAAAGTCTTTTCAGTTCTCCAGGACTTTTCTTAGTATTCTAGATAATTCCAGCAATATTGTTGTTTGGAGAGTCTCAATTTATCCTCAATTTTTCTAGTTCCTTGAGTCTCTTTTCTTGGTTCTTGGAGATAGTCCCAAAGATGTTAATTATAATTTTATTACTGTAACATTCAAGTTTAACAACTTTTTTGCTCTCTAACAAGGTCCAGATATTTATCTAGTTTTTCACTTTCCTTTATTTTAACTCTGCAATTTGCTGAAATGGTGAAGTCCACTAGTTGACATGTTCATTTCTTCTAGGTGATTACAACTAGGTTTTGTTAAATAGGATTGGGTGATCCATTTTTATCTTTAAATCCTAGAGAATTTTCCAAGTCTTATTTTTTCAGGACATATTCCAGTTTGTGCAGATACCATTTGTTTGTATGATTACACAATTCCAAATTGTTATTATTCCACTTCTTGCAATTTTTTCACTTCGGTTTTTACTGGTGTTTTTTTTTAAATCAAAGTATGACAGTATATCTCCTCAGGACTCTTCTAAGTATCCCAGCAGATTTTAA
The DNA here is from genome assembly GCA_963585895.1 of Sepioteuthis lessoniana. Taxonomy (NCBI): domain Eukaryota; kingdom Metazoa; phylum Mollusca; class Cephalopoda; order Myopsida; family Loliginidae; genus Sepioteuthis; species Sepioteuthis lessoniana. Next base: position 6,642,123 of record OY757912.1, on the reverse strand, counting down.
CAGTGCTGTGGTCTGGGTGGTCCTAATGTTTGCTCTGGTCTCCAGTTCACCCAGTCTCTTTTTCAGGTTTTTGGGGACAGTTCCAAGACATCCAACTATGATTGTTATCACTCTCACCTTCATATTCCACAGTATATTCTTCTTGGAAATTAAAACAAGGTCCAGTCTTCTGGCCGAAATTAGGTGATCTATTCGTATCTCAAAATCTCAGAGAATTTTATGCATCTCATTCTCTAGAATGAATTCTGGTTTGTGCATATACAATTTGATAGTATGGTCAAATTTTAATCTCTTGCACAATTCCAAGTTGATCACCTTACCCACCCAGTCATGCCTACTCTTGTACTCTTTTTGTGCTAGTTTTCTGCTTTTGCTCACTAATCTTATAAATCATTTATCTTATTAATCTTATTATCTGCTTATTAATCCTTTCATCTCTGTCTTCACGTAGCCTACACTTGCTATTCTGTTGCATATTATCAATTTACACTTGAATATAATTTATATTATTTTTATTTTTTAATTTTCAGTTTTATTTTTGGTTTTTTAGAATCCTTCCCCGGGTCTTTACCTAAGACCTAGCCTGAGGGAAGGTAATGATTATATGCATTCTATGTATTTATGTTTTTTTGCTGCTTCTTTTGGTTATATTTTTCAGTCACATTCATTGTACTTTCCTAAAAAGATGATCAGTTCTGCAAAGAGCAATTTTTGTGTTTCATATACACTGGAACTGCCAAGTATCTTGTTAATGTGTTTATCTGTCCCTTTCTTGATCACATCTAGGATTCCCACTATTACTGGCACAGTGATAGTTTTAAGGTGCTACATTTTCTCAATTTCTGTTTCCAGGTGTTTGTATTTATTTATTTTATTATATCTTTTTCACTGCTCTGTTATCATCTGTTGGCACTGCCATATGAATTAGGAGGCATATTTTTCTTTTATAGTCATTAATCACAATATCTAGTCTATTGCTCTTTATTTTTCTCTCAATTCCAGAAAATGGTTATTCCTTTTGCTTTTATTATTGGTTTTGGCTGGTGTTTATACCATTTTTCACTATCCAATATTCCATAGTATTTAAATACTTTCCAATGAATGTAATGTCCTTTTTTAATGTGTCGTTTTTTATATTCCATTGGTGTCAGGATTGAGCAATCAGACATTAAGTGGTCAATTGATTCAGTTTTTTTATTTGTACAATCTACATATTAGCTTCAGTTTATTTTTTATAGTGTTTGCCTGGTAGTTACTAGTTGGTAGACTTTAGTCGTGGACCACAACAATTAACCCCTCTGTTTCTGTCCTCAGTCCAGCACTTTTCAACCATCTATTAATCTTTACTATATCTAAATTAGTATTGCTAATTCTTTGTGCATATCATTCATGTAGGGGTTTTTTATTCCTTGATGATTTTTAATTGATTGTCTTTGTGCTTTCTTTAAGTCTTTTGCTGCTGCCTCAGTTGCTTTATTTTTATGTTGATTTCTTTTGGTGTGAGGTCAAGTTACTAAGCAAATTTGTTACTTTCGTTACTAATTAAATTTTTTTTTTTTTTTTTGCTTTTCATATGTGTTTACCAACTGTAGTGTCCAAGTTGTTGTGGTATCTAAGTATTTCTTTAATCCTATAGTGGTTGTGTTGTGGATCACTTCTAGTTGGATTAATCCTCTTCCACTATTTTCTCTCTTGATGTAGAGACATTCTATATCATCTGCTTTTGGGTGATACATTCTGTGGCAAGTTCTTAGCTTTCTAACTTTAGTATACATCTTTCTTAATTATGCTAATACCCAGTTTATCATTTAAAAATTATATGTCATTTCTGGTATTGCTAGGGTGTTAATTTCTATAATTTTTTTTGTATTCAATTCTGTTTTAAATATGGCTCTTATTCTCCTTTTGAGTTCTTTTCTTACATTTTCTTCATGTATTGTATGATTGATACCATTCAATGTATTAATTCCTAAATATTTTTAAGTTTTATTGTGTTCTACCTCAGAAATTTCATGTTCATATCTAGAGTGATGTTTTTAGTTTTTACTTGTGAGCCTTTCTTAAATGAGATTTTTGCACATTTTGCTGACCAAATAGCATCCCTATGTTATTACTAAATTTTTTTCCAGTGCTTAGTAGATCGTTTAAATCATTGTCATTTTTTGTATATAACTTTAAGTCATCCACATTGAAGAAGAGGTTTATTTTTTCATTTGTAGTTTTATATTCATCATCTGTGTTTATAAGTTCTATGGTGTGAGATATACAAAAAAGAAGAGAAAGTGAGAAATCTCCTAAGAAGGTTCCATTGATAATGTTCTGATTTTGAGCTTGCCTTTTTCCTGTATCAATCTGAGGTTAGTCTGCTGCCTTCCCATATTGTATTTTAGGAATGTTTTCCTTCAATGAATTTGACTATTTCTTATTTTTTAGAATCAATGTTATCATTTTATATGTTGTGGGAAGCCATGTGATGGGTCAGTAGTTTTTTACATTTGTTGTTTCTTTTATTTTTGGTAGTAGGTATGTTATTCCATCTGAAAGATAATTAGGTATTTTTTCAGGTTCTTTAATGATTTCTAAAATAAGTTGCATCAATAGTTGATTTATGGAGGAAAGGTGGTGAAGCTAAAAGCTTGTTATTTTATATAGTTTGGGTGACTTCCATTTATGCGTGCATTTAAGTGTATTTATAATCTCTTCTATTGTAATACCTTCATACATTTGTAGTTCATTATTTTTATAAGTGACTTTTATATCTTCAATCCACCTTGCTTTTTTATTAAGATTTCCTATGATTCCATATATTACTTCAAAATGATTCACATGAGTTTTTTTACCGCAACATCATAGACCTTTTTTGTCATCATACATGTGATATCTAAATTTTTCCTTCTCATTTTGATCTCTTTAAAAATATACAGCATGTCACTTGTTTCTCTTGTTCCCTTGTAGTATCCTTTCTGTTTTTTTGGCATACAAATGAGATCTTTTCTTTAATCTATGCAGTCAGGATTTTTCATATCATTGGTAAAAATGTTATCAGTGTATGATATCAGGATTTGAACTCAACTCAGTATGTTTATTTCTAACAATGATAACCATTACCCACAGGCACCTCCAGAATCCATGTATGCTATTGTTATAGGTGACTCAACTATGACCAGAATAATGGACTTACCCAAAGAGAATATTAACCAAGAACTAAGCTGGTAGAGCAGAGAGCAGCAGTAGCAGCTGTAATAAGCACCTTGCCTGTCTTCGTGTACATTGAACCAAGGAAACCCTCCTCAGAGACTTGGATACATTTGTGTGGCACTCATGTTGAGTTATTTATTTATTGACCCTTAAAAATCGGTCATAACAGCTATCATGGGCTGGAACTTTCCAATTTGGTATTTTCTTGATTGTTGCTCATAGCAAGTCCAGGTGTATGTCTGCTTTCAGGTCTACTTGGAGTCTTGCTACTTTTTTCATATTATTTATCTCTTCAGCGCCTCTCTATTATGTTATTTCTGTTCCCATATTGTTGTCCAAAATTGTTTTTGTTTCCTTTGCATCCGGTTGTTGGTTTGTCCTTGTGTATTCTCCACCAATTTCTTGGTAGAATTTTCTTTCATTCTTTTGAAAGTCCTGTTTTGTTTGTATTGCTCGACCCTGTCCTGGTATCTTTTGAGTCCTTGAAGAAGTACCTATCTATGCTGATTTAGAGGTCAATATGTAAGTGAGAAAATTGTTGATTTAAACATTATTGATTTTTGTTTGGATTATTAGATCTAACAATGCATAATCTTTTATATCTATTTTGAAGAACAACATATAAATCTAGTCAGTAATGTCTAATTAAATGTGAATAATAACTTTAGTCATAAAAATTTGTTAATTTTATTTTTTATTTTTGGAACTTTGAATTTCGTATGATTTTGACATCTTGAATTAACATGATTTCCCACCAGTTAATGTTTATTGCTCGAGTTCTCCTTGCAAAGAAAACCAGTTTTTTTCGCAATGCAATTCAAATATCCTGCACTCTTGAGGAATATAAGGTCATGACCACATCATGTAGGTGTTGATGCAGCAGTTTCAATATAAGAAGGTTTTATTTGATGGATTACAACTTTGGTGACATCTTTTGGACTTGCTTTTTTCAGTTGAAAATAGATTAATTTCAAGTTAATGTAAAACTGCTTAGGCATTGGTTTAGTTTGGTTGGGTTTGGTTTGGTTTTATGGCACATCAACCATTGTAGGTTATTAATAACAAATCCATTTTTATACATAAACAGTTCTATTTCAAGCAATCCTGTTGAGCATAAATACACAGTTTCAATGTCAAAAAACAGTTCCATTTCAAACAATTCCTTTTAGCATCAGTACACAGTTTAATCTCTGTTTGACCCATAGATAGGACCCTATCAAGGGCAACCACTCCAGGCCAGAGTGGACCTGAGAGCAATGGCAATGAAGGAGTACTTTGTATTCCCCAAAGTTCCAGTATTACTGGAACCTCACCATCAGATTGTTTAGTGTTATATCCATGCCACTCTTACCTCTCTGCAGAGAAGCAGTCGATGTATTCTACAGCCCCAGCTAATTGGCCAAGCTTAGACATTGTAAAGAAAGCAAATTCCATTGATATCAGCACTATGTCATCACATTCACGTTTTTTTACATCAAGAAATTAATTAAATAGATATTTTTTTTATCTGACAAGCTCAACAGTGAAAAAGCTTAAAAATAAAAGGAAAAGAAATCCCTTATGAATTTCCAACTGTTCTCAAATAAGTTGCTCAATGCTTGAATGACTGACTGCTGAAACTCATTATTATTTTTCTTTTGACTCTTTTTATTCAGAAAGACAATTTCATTTTCACGGATAATTTTCTCAGCACTGGCATAATAATACATCATAGAGCTTATATTTTCAGCTTCCAACAAGAACCATATAAATTACTACTTTGGTGATTCCAACAATAGTAACTACCACAATAGTAATAATTACACTCTGACCAAACTTTTTGGTAATAAAATTTTCTTTCTTTATGATACTTTTTGCTCAATTCTTACACAAAATGAGGATGAATGTTAATAAAACAATTATTTAAACTTAAAAGCAAAGGGTTTTGTGAAATTACTTAGTCACTTTAAATTGTTAATTGTAATTAATAATTTCTTCTATTTTACTAATAGGAACATCACTTCAATAAGTCTGATAAAACTACTTTTCAGCACCCAATGAGACTTACACAGCTGATAGATCAATACAAATTCCACTAATTTACAGATGTTTGGTTACTGAACTTAGCTCACACATGCTTAAATATATATGAAACAAAAAAATAGATACAAATTCTGAGCTAAAAATCAGTCTATTGATATTGGTTTGTTTTGTAACACAAAAGTCACACACCCTTGAGGGGCATAGGGCTGCAGCCATACCCCACATAGTATTGTTGTTTCATAGCAAGTAGGTTTTTATGGAATGGAGTTACTTGCCTCACTCTCCTGGAGTTTCTCTTTTCCCTAAATTGGTTGCCTTCCTAAAGCTAAAGACTCTAATCTTCCCTACAATTAACCAGGGGGAAGAAAAACAGAAGTGAAATGTAAAGAGTCTTAACAAGTATTTGATCTTGCCTTGTGGAGTTCATTTCTAAGATGATAATTGTAACACCATGTACAAATCTTTTTTCATCAAGAACAAAAATGTTTAGACTAAAACCTTTTCCGGCATCCAATTTCAAATTTGGTAGTTCTACATCAAACCTTTTGACTGCCAATATGGAAGTATTTTTAAGTATTGCTAAATTAGTATTTTTTGCTTTTTAATCTTTATATCATTTTTAATAACGGACGACCTGTTGTCAGAGCTAAACCAACTACATTCATTGCAAAGGATTCAAACACTCCCAAAAGGTGCATTCTTATTGTATCACTATGTTGAATCTGGTGGTGAAGTAATATATATATATATATATATATATATATATTTAAAGAGAGAGAGAGAGAGAATGAGATTGAAAAAGATAATGTTCAGCACATACAGACTAAACAAAATGATCATTCAATTGCAAATCGAACTGGAAATTACTTTTTTCTTAAAACATTTAAAACCTTATTGCTCGTATAAAGATCTTGCTATGATGTATTGTTTTTTGTTCGATTAAGGATATATATATAAGTAAAAACATAAGAATTTTAAGTAATGTATGGATACATATGTGATTTTTCTCAAATGTTTAAGAGATACGAATTTTATAAAATTTGATTCAAGAGTGAAACATTGTTTTATTTAATGATGGCATTTTTTGTTTGTTTAATTGGTTTTCTTTTTTATTGTTATTGTTGTTGTAGCTTTTTTTTATTTATGAGTGTACATGGTCATATCTAGTAAAGTTGGCGACCTTTATTCGAGGGTGACCCAAAGGCTCCTTTTTCAATAGCTACTACACCATAGTGTAGAGGAGAAAGCTACTCCATTCCCGGGATTATTCCACTTTACCCTTGATCCCTCTCTTATAATGCAGAGTGTTAAATGAGGCGGCATCAAGTATCATTTTTTGAGGCTTTGGTATGACTTGACCTAGGACTGAACCCCAGTCTCCCGGACCATTGGCGAACACTCTACTCATTAGACCAATGGCCCAGTCATTTTTATGCAAAGAAAACAAATTTTGATGAATGTCTGATCACTTTCATTTCTTTCAACTCATTAAACATTTTTGATTGTGAGTGATTACTTTTTCAAATACACGGATTTCTTACATTTCTCTTTTTTGCAATGAATTTAAGTGGAACAACTTGATGCAGTTTTTGACCTGGTCTGTTTTGTATTGGAGTCATGGTTATTTTTTGATAGTTAATTTTAGCCGGGTAATTTTTGTATTAGAGGTTCCTTCAATTTTCTCCTTTATAAATGTCATTATTCTTCACATAAACTTTTTGCTGTCCTCTTTTTATGTATGTTATCATATAATCAACATTCCTTTTCACCAAATTATACTCAATGCCACAACAAAATGTCGCTACACGGGATAATATAAGGATAAATCTTACCTCTCCAATAAAACTTACTTTAAAGATTCTCACTGGTGTTATATACAGAAATCCCTTCTGATTTACTAATACACTCCAAATTAACTCACAAACAAAATCAATAAATAAACAAAGAAAACACCATAAATGTACATTTCAAAAGCTGGATATTGTCAAGAATCATCCAGATGACCAAGACCAAAATGAATAAAACCCATCGGTAAGCAGGTAGGCTCTGCGTATCCATGTAATGTAACTTTATATGTACAATTTAAAAGATCCTTCTTTTTTAACCAATCAGCAGCTTTCCCCTTTAAAGTTTTTTGGAGCCGATTCAACCCAAATGAGACTATGAAATGGTCAACGAAAATTCAAAAAAGGCAGTTGGCTCCAAGACTTCAAGAGAGAAGATCATCACGCGTCGCATTCAGACAAGAACAAAGAACCAGAGGCTCTACCAATCAAGCACGCATCCCAACACTACCACAGCCGCTCAAAAACGACTTACACACACTCTCCTCCTGACCCACTATCTGGTGGAAGAAGGCCCGTATCTCTCCTGATATACCAATTTTAATTTATCTAAATAAACGGAATTAAATCTATTCCTCTCGTTCATTGTCTCTTGCAAAACACACACTTATTTATAACACTGGTTACTCCTTAACACCAGCAACTATTTTCTATACTACATACTCCACCAGTTAATCAATTGACAAGGTTACATTAAAACAGGGGGTGCTAAGGGCAATGTAATCAAAGACTCATTCAAATTCTAGGCAAGGATGTGTGCATTTCACTTTGTGCTAATGCCCTTGGGAAAGGCATGGATCCATCTGTTCTCCCTTCAGCTGTGATTAAATTATAGGACAGACTAAGTTCTTTAGCCTTAGTTTGGCATTCATGTCAGAAAGGAAGCTCTGAATTTAAACCAGCTTTACTCCACTTAAAAATTGACAGTGTGTCGCATCCTGATCATAGTGGAGGGGTTAGGTAAATGCATACATTAAAGAATATACACACTTCAACATTTGTCGCTCATTATATTCATAATTGTATAAAATGTATGGTAATGCAGGGAAGGAGTAAAGTAGACAGAGTGAAAGAGAGGCAGCTGACAAGGAATGTTATACTTCTGCTTGATAGAACGTAGAAGAAATGAAAAGAAACAATAGAATCAACAAATTCCATGAAATTTATTTACAGAAATGTACATTAGGGTCCTTTTTTCATTATGGTACTTCAAAAGGCTTACAACAAAGCTAAATTGCTGAATATTCGTTCTACGATAGTTGATTTCTCGGTAATTGTTCACAGATAAACTTACTTGAATGCTCTTATTTGAAAGGCTACGTTTTGAATGTTAGCTTTGTCTGATTTTTGAGGCTGTCGAAGGAACTATTGCATGCAGAAGGTACGTGGGGACAACAAGAATGAGAACTGCTTATTTTGGAATGCACGGTATTATTTACGGTGTAGCAGATAGAACTTCGTATTTTTGTTTGCCACGTAAATTAATTTCACCATTATGGTCGTTGCATATTTTCACCCAATCAGAATGATTTATCCTATTCAGCCCGGGCTATTTTCCCGGACAACATAAAAATGGTGAAAGACCACCAAACTATCTCTTCCTCAAAACCTTTCAAGCAGGACGGGCGTACTTTCTGTCCGCTCCCTTCATAGCAGCAGAATCACCACACCATGAGGAAAGCCGTCTAATTTATGCACCTTTTGAGTCTACCCTCTTAGACCAAGGGTTCCCACTTGAACATGAATTAGATGCACGTAATCTGCCACTTACAGGAATACCTTTATGTCGCCTCTAACTTTTGCTATGTCTACAGCGACGCGTAATTACGCTCAGATATCCAGCTACCTCATTTCTGGGCAACCTCGTCTGGAGACATTAATGCTTCTCTCCTACAGCAACCAGGACCTCACATTTATGGATGACTACATCATTCCTGTCCTTAAACAGCAAACACGACTTTTGCTACGTCTATAACGACGCACATTACACTCAGGCATTTAGCCGTTATAATTCCTTCTCAACTCAATAACTATTTCCTTCCTTCCTACAAGAAATGGAGCATAAAGGTACCCTTTATTCTGGCAGCCATTAAACCTTCTTAAAAACTTTTCTATATCTTGGTTCAACTCATTTATTTTCCTTCGAATATAGCGAAGAGGGAACGTAACTTTCATCCTCGCTAAAATTAGCTTTGTCTGATTTTTGAAGCGAGCGAAGGAACTATCGCATGTAGAAGGCACGTGGGGACAGCAAGAATGAGAACTGTCTATTTTGGAATGCACGGTATTATTTACGGCTTCAATTTATTGTGCTTACCAATTGGTTAAAAAAAAAAAAAAGTCCACTTCCTTGTCACGTGATTGCTCATTAGTACGTCCACCAGTCTTAGAGTGTAACACTACTCTAGATACTATTATTCACACCGAACACTCATATTCATGACACATTGTATTCAATATATAAAACAATTTTTAAAACGTTGAAGAAAGGTTCTTAACTTTCTGATGTAGTAACGTCTTTTAAAGACAATAATGTCAACCTGATAATCATACACTTGACGAAAGAATCAATTACTTACTGATTCTATTTTTTCAGTTGTTAATGGAGCTCTTATTTATTTAATTTGTATTTTTCCTAGTGATTTATTTACATATCTGCTGAAAAATAAAAAGATACTGCTTTGGTTCTTAGACATGGTGGCCTTTACACCACAGCTGTCGACTTTGGGTCAGCCAAAGACGATAAGCCTCGTTGCTACGTGGCACTGTTGGAAAAGACGTTTGATGTTTTGGTATGTCTGGTTTTTTGTTTGTTTGTTTTTTGTTTGTTTTTTAATCTGTTCTGGTTTCCAATGGCAATAAGTTTCCTTTACAGACTTGTTCGCCCTCTGGCATTAAACTCTTGGTAAGGGCAGATAATCGAATATTTCGATTGTGCAACAACACTATCATCATTTTATGATATAAATAAAAGAACATTTTCCTAAGGAAAAAATGATAATAAAAAACATAGCCATAAAATAACGGAAAAGTCATTCACTATAAAATTGGTAAAATAATATCCACCTCAATTCTTCTGAGCCCATGCTATTTTCAGTTTATCCGAGAAATATTTGATGTCAAGTAAGACGAATAAAATTTGTGTGTTCATGCAGAATTAAGCCTATTTTTCAGATTGTTTAAACAAATCGAAGATGTTTTCCCAAAGCAAAGGATTCCAGCTTTGTATAAGGCAAACATTTAATAACAATAAATGAAGCAGCAATATTATATTCTTTTAATGTTTTCTTACATGAAGGAAAAGGTCTTTGTGGACATCCGTAAGTCCTCAAAAATTATTGTAATATCATTTGGGACTTATATTAAGATATTATCAGTTTGTTTAAAGAAATGTGTTATAGCTTGAACTGTTATTATCGTGGAGTTCTCTATTTCCTAACTTGTCTCTAACATATATTTGTGTGTTCATATGTAGGAATGGGTTGGTACATTTGTATGTTTTTGTAAGCATGCAAATATAGATAATAACATAAAAGAAAGAGTATATAAAGATAAGTAAAGTTGGCGATCTTAGTCGAGGGTGATCCGAAGGCTCCTTTTTCAATAGCTACTACACCAAGGGGTAGGGGAGGAAGCTACTTCATTCTCTGGATAGCTCCACTTTACTCTTGATCCTTACCTTATAATGCTGAGTGTTAAGCAAGGCGGTGTGGGGATTTAGGAATTAACAGAAAAAACTCCCAACCGGATATTGATTCGTCGGCTGCCAGATACAAAATGTATAAACGCGTCGCCACGCATAAGGCTCCACACATCCATCCGGTTAAAATCAGAAAAAAGAAAAATAATAAAAAGTAAAGTAGCCAATGGGAAGTGGTCGCGCCAAAATTAGAAGGATTTTGGAGTAGCGAATTTGGAGCCAGTGTAGAGAGATAAATACTCAGGTTTTCTGTGAACCGACCTCTTTTTCGGGTAGTGACGTCGAACCGACAACACCGATTTTACTATCTGGTGTTTTTGGGCACCACGCTGCGTCTCGGGACGTAGCGTTGGTTAGTCCATTCACCAAGTAAATAAAGGAAAGTATGGAAGAAATGTTTTCGTCTCCTATCTGTTCCTATCTTTTCTTTCTTTTTGCATATTTCTTTTGGACTTTCTTTGGGCAAGGCATTGCACCGGCCAGTCAACGTGGGGTAAAATAATATAACCAAAATATGGAGTCAGATAACTTACGGCAACACAGCCTTGCCCTTAGCCACTGACTACCTAAAACACTTTAAACTCCACATTGGTGACCTCGACGCAAAAAACCTTCAAATCCCACATTGGTGAACCCCGAACACGTGAATAAACACCCGGAATAAAGAAGACATCCCAACAAGAAATTTTAAAAAGAAAAAAAAAACAACAAAAACATCTTAAACTGGAGACAGACGACTTTCCACGTGGCACAAAAACAAAAAAATTAAAAAAAAAAAAAAAGAACGAAAAAACAAAAAAAAAAAAAAACGAAAAACAACAACAAAAAAAAAAGCCAGCGAAACAAATTCTCCCGCGGACCTTACTTCTGGAAAACAAAATGGACGTGGAATTTCTTTCAGCAAAACATTATCAACACACTTTTTTACTTCCCAACTTGCAAAATAAGGTAAATTTTTTAAACTTTCACTCATCCTACTTCTATTTCGGTTTCTGTCGCCACATGGTTTATCTCTCCCACTACCTCACTAAAACACCAACACGACTGCTAGGAATTCCAGAGAACCTCAAAAAACTCACACTACTCCTCTGAAATATACTGCTACTTCTGTAGGTCACTTCTCGGCTCATTTTTTTTCCCCAAAGTGACATATTTTTTTAAAAAAAAAAAAAAAAAAAAACGTACCACGAGGTACACATAAAAAAAGAGATTTCCAGCAAATACTAGCGACTAAAAAAAAAAAGTAGTCACTACTACAGAAAATGCAACGTTTAAACAAGCGAGCGAACACACACACAAAAACAAAAAAAAACAAAAAAAAAAAAAAACTCACGGATAAAAAATAAAAAAAATAAATAAAAATTATTCCCGGATATTAAAAGAAGTTCCAAAGAAAAAGTAAAAGGGTTAATGAAGAATAATCCTCTCAAATCAGACGATTACATTCAACAACTCTATGTACTACCGGAATTAATGCAGATAAAAAAAAAACGGAAATAAAATCCGTCATATCCAACGAGTCCTAGTTTTCCAGCCACCCTTAACAAATTACCAAAATTATTGAACATTTGCAAATAAGATACAAGAATTTGATTAATAATCCTCCTAGAAAATAGGACAATTAAAAATCAATACAATCTTTTTGCAAAAAAGCGGGTTGGCTGGACACACAAAAAAAAAAAAAAAGAAAAAAATGTTAAAATTTAAAAAAATTCTAAAATTTAAAAAAATTTTAAAGGGAACCGTGACACCCTTACATATATTCATTTTTTCTAAGAATCCTCCTAGCTCCGCTATTTCAGGTGGCGATGTATTGTGGGGATTTAGGAATTAACAGTAAAACTCCCAACCGGATATTGACTCGTCGGCTGCCAGATACAAAATGTATAAGGCTCCACACATCCATCCGGTTAAAATCAGAAAAAAGAAAAATAATAAAAAGTAAAGTAGCCAATGGGAAGTGGTCGCGCCAAAATTAGAAGGATTTTGGAGTAGCGAATTTGGAGCCAGTGTAGAGAGATAAATACTCAGGTTTTCTGTGAACCGACCTCTTTTTCGGGTAGTGACGTCGAACCGACAACACCGATTTTACTATCTGGTGTTTTTGGGCACCACGCTGCGTCTTGGGACGTAGCGTTGGTTAGTCCATTCACCAAGTAAATAAAGGAAAGTATGGAAGAAATGTTTTCGTCTCCTATCTGTTCCTATCTTTTCTTTTTTTTATATATTTCTTTTGGACCTTCTTTGGGCAAGGCATTGCGCCAGCCAGTCAACGTGGGGTAAAATGATATAACCAAAATATGGAGTCAGATATCTTACGGCAACACAGTCTTGCCCTTAGCCACTGACTACCTAAAACCCTTTAAACTCCACAGCGGCATCAAGTACCATTTTTTGAGTCTTCAGCATGACTCGACCTGGGATTGAACCCCAGTCTCCCGGGTCATTGGCGAACAGTCTACTCATAAGGCAAACTCACATCTATGAGAACAGATTCATGAATACACACACACACACACACACACACACGCTAGGGTTGGTTGAAAAGTGCATAGGATGAAAGGTTCATACGATGACTTCATATCTACTGTCGAGGACATTTTTAGCTAATGGGATCCAAGCACAGTAACACCGATGGATGTAGTGAGAGGGTCACATGGAGGGCTAGGTTGAAAAATAAGGCTCATTTTCTCACATATCATGAGAATATCTTGAGCAACCTATGCACTTTTCAGTTGACTTTCATATATATATATATATATATGTGTGTGTGTGTGTGTGTGTGTGTGTGCTTTGCTAGTATATATATATATATATATATATTGTCACGAAATTTCTTCAACTGGTTTACTGGCAAAGGTGACAAGCTTTTAGTCTCGACCCTTTTACCTACCCCTATCTCCCGGACAACCAAGCGTATTACTGGTATTAGGTCGGAAAATATTTTATTTCGGGATGTCATTTAACCACAAGCGAGCAGGGAAAACTAAGACACAGAGATTTTCAAACAAGCCAAAAATGAAGACAGCTTGAAATGCACAATTTAGAATACAAATAATTTTATTATCAACCCCCACCAAAAAAAGGCATGTATGCAAAGTAAAATAGTTTTAGCGACAAAAATAAAAATGTTTATACTATAACAATTTGGGGACAATTCACCTAGGATTTTTCTTGTAATGATGTGTGCAAAAATATTTTTGATGTGTTTTGCATGCGGTAGAAATGGAGTAAGCAAAAAGTAAAACAATATTTAAATGAAAGCTTATCTTACTTCTCTCTCCTTTTCTTTCATCTTTTATATATATATATATATATATATATATATATATATATATATATATATCTTTCTTTTTTTCTGATGTCACGTTTCATGGACCGTTGATTTTTCTTTATTTATTTTTTTTTTCTGGTGTCGCGTTTCACCGACCATTAATTTTTATTTTTCTTTCTGGGTACATCTTCTAATCGTTTTTTGTTCTCTGTTTTTTCTCGTTGTTACTCGACGAACAAAATAGTCAGGCCTTTCTTATCATTTTCTGGCTGCATTTTAATCTTCCCATACGAACTGGCCTCAGGAATGCACTTTACTCTTTGCAGCACAGATATATTTGTCTGCTAGGGGATCTCTTGGCTAACTGAATTGTCTGATTTTTCCTCTTTGCAGATTCGACTTTCCCGCAGCCTCGTATCACGTGGGCTTTTTGGCCAATCAGTATTCAGCCTTCAAATAGATCACTTCTTGCTTGGGGCTGTTTGCCAGTTCATACACCCATATAAGGGAAACTTGACGGTCAATCGGTCAGCTTGCACCCTTGACTTGAATTCAACTCTTCAGACTTCTCGTCTACTTCTGCCCATTTACGAGGGGAAACAAAAAGAGAGAGACTATAATTATGAGTAAAATATGAATTTGACTATCCCCAGGGTTCAAATTCATGATGGAGACACAGAATACTTTGACATTGTAGCAGGAGTACTACAAGGGGACACGCTGGCCCCGTACCTCTTTATCATTTGTCTAGACTACGTACTTAGAACATCGATTGACAAAATCAAAGAGAATGGCTTCGAACTGACGAAGAAAAGAAGCAGAAGATACCCCGCAACAACAATTACCGACGCTGACTACGCCGATGACATAGCGATACTGGCAAATACACCTGACCAAGCCGAAACACTACTGCATAGTTTAGAACGAGCAGCAACAAGCATAGGCCTCTATGTTAATGCACACAAAACGGAATATATGTGCTATAATCAAACGGGGGACATCTCCACTCTAGAAGAAACCCCTCTTAAACTAGTAGACAAATTCACATACCTAGGAAGCAGCGTCGAATCAACCGAAAAGGACATCGAAACCAGGTTAACGAAAGCATGGATAGCTATCAATAGGCTATTGATTATATGGAAATCAGACCTAACCGATAAAATGAAACGCAGTTTCTTCCAGGCAGCGGTCACATCGATACTGCTATATGGCTGCACTACATGGACGCTAACAAAACGGCTGGAGAAGAAGCTAGACGGCAATTACACAAGAATGCTACGTGCAATCTTAAACAAGTCCTGGCGGCACCACCCCACAAGACACGAACTGTACGGCCACCTGCCCCCTATCACGAAAACTATTCAAGTTAGACGAACCAGACATGCAGGACACTGCTGGAGAAGCAGGGACGAACTCATAAGAGATGTACTCTTATGGACCCCCACACATGGTCGTGCAAAAGCAGGACGACCAGCACGAACATACATTCAGCAGCTATGTGAGGATACGGGTTGCTGTCCTGAAGACCTACCTAGGGCGATGAACGATAGGGAGGAGTGGCGAGAGAGGGTCAGGGATATCCGTGCTACCAGTGCGATATGATGATGATGATGATATATATGTGTGTGTAAATACAAGAAAATTACACGTTGAAACTACACTATTATTTAAGTATTTATGTGTTGAATATCTAATTTCTCTGTTGTCCATTCTCTAAGAAACTTGGATAAGATTTGAATTATTCAGAATTCAGAGCAACTTAAATCCGTAAATTCATTTTGTAATTCGGGTTTTTGTACAAAATTTTGATCGTAAAATCAATCACTAAAGACGTTTATTAGAATTAGTATATCTGTAAAAACTAACTCTGAACACATTATAAAAAAAAGACAAGGTAAACGTATTTGTACATATAAAAACATTTACCCTTTTATATCATTGAGGAATGGGCTATGGTATTGATGACTTGAAAGTTTATTTTTGTATGTTTGTCGTATCTGAGTACCGTCACTTGACGCTACAATTATTTGAGTATGAGAGGGACACATTTCGGAAATTTGTAGCAGAGGAAATGTATTATGGTTTTATATTTTATTGTCTGGGCAAAATTACTAAAACAAATACAAGATTGTCAAAAAATACAAGAAAGATCTTATGGGATCAGACCGAGGTCAAGGTCAAGAGCAAGCTGTGTTACCGCTTTTTATTCGACTCCATTCCAGGGCTATTCCATTTTACCCCACGTTGAGTCGCTGATGTAACTCCCTGAACAAGAAGGCCCAAAAAGAATTATACGAAAGAAAATAGCAACAGATAGGAGACGAAGAATTTTTTTTCTTTTATTTCCTGGGTTCAACAACTATTCAGTGAGTGAGGGAATTTTCCCTGAATACAATTGAAACGGTTGAATCCCCCAGTCAAGGTGTCTAAAAATACGTTAATCATTTCTTGATATATGGGTCCTCATTTGATGTTTTAAAGTTTTAACAACGTGTTAGTCGCTTTTGGAAGTTTTCTTATATAGTCATCTACAGCATCACAACGACACAATAATTAAACAGACGCAAGGACAAAGACGTAAGAAGAAAGGACGCAGGAATAAAGGACGCACGCAAGGAAGACTTCTTTATATAATATTTTACCTCTCACTTTATTTGTAAGGTTTCGAAAAGGGTTACTCAAAGTTTGCGTGTGAGAGGTAGCTGGAGACCGAACATTACTGAAATATTTTGACCCCGAAGTTATGGCCGTCAGCGTTGTGTCTTTCTCGTTCTCCATGGTTGCTCAACCGGACCCTGGAGTAAACTCTTCTGTGTGCTGGCTTTCCCTACTACATCGCGTCTACTTCCGTCTTCCACTGTACTGCTTGCCCTCCTTCTCGCCTATCTCCCACTGTCCTCAATTCGTCGGCCTTATATTACCTTCAAACTCCCATATAGACACGCCTCAACGCCTACGCAACCTCTTCCGATTTCCAGCGACCGGGATGTGTCACTTCCTTCCGGTGCACCACCTTGAATGGCATTTTTGGCCGGGTCAACAGGTCAAAACATAACAATCCTTCATTAATTATTTTTCAAAATTCCACATGTGGAATTTTCTTCACGTTCGTCTTCATCACCCTCACGCATATTTTACAGAATAATTTACAAGGACAATAGATTGCTAAAAACACAAAAAGAATCACTTGAAATACAGCAAATAAAATCTTACTTAGAAGGCGACCTTCTCTCTATGTAACACTTGCCCGGCTAATTATTATCTAAATTTGTCTTACTATATTTGCGAATGTATCACAATCTGGCACGCATGCTGTAAACCACCTAAAATAGTCCACGCAAAATACTAATTAGCAATGTGTTACCAATTTTTTTTCATTAAGTTTCTGTTTCCATGCCCATTGGTTTGCAAGCCCTTGAGGAAACATGCTTTACCTGATCAAACCCACGCCGGGTTTCTTTTCAATTTAATCAGGAACCCTCGTGGCTACCAATATATAGGCACCTCGCCTTTCCCTGATTCGTTTCGTTTCGCAAAATCACATACGAATCCAAAACATCATCGTGACTGAAAGACTCGGACATCATCCACAAAATATTGGAGTAGGCCACGCCTTTTTTACTTTTATTCCATCCTCGGAACTCCAATCTAAAAAAATAGAAGCCAAATAGGCCCTCAACAGCTTCATGGGCCGGCGAATTCTTCGATAGAATTGCTTTCTTTGCCGTCTACCCAACAACAATCTTTAACCAATTGGATGAATGTCTGTCCTATTCTCGTGTCAGCCACCGATTCTCTCAAAAACAGAAACCCCCCAACAAAATATTTCCTATTCTACGAAAACCCCAAATTCTAAAAAAAATTAGAATCGATATAATTACAATTATTAGTAAACCTAGTATAAAATCCTCTGTTAATGGTTTTCGTCAAATTTCATAATATGATCAGGAAAAAAATTCTAATGTCGCCTTTAAACTCAAACAAACTCAAAAAGTTTCACTTTACAACAAGTCAAAACAATATTACAATCACAGTTCAAAAATGTTCAGTTTTCTTTTCTTCTTTTTTTTCAATCTATGTACTGTCTATTTAAAAAAATGTTCGTTCTTTCTTTCTCTTTTTTTTTTTCATATGCTGCGTTCAACAATATTCAAGTGTCTTTTCTTTCTTTTTTTCTTTTTTTTCCCCATCTTCATTGTCCTGTAGCTTTTTTTTTCTTTTTGTTTTTTTTCTGTTTTCATTTTTTTTCTTTTTTTCCTTTATTCATAATAAATTGCTCATTCAATGTCTCTTTTTTTTTCTAACCTTATCTCTACCTCTCTCTGTCCTTACCTTAATACTATAACTATAGGTTCGCTTCCCAGTTTATTCAATTTCGATCTATAGTACCATAAATTAAGTCTGATTTATAATAGAACTTTTTCAATAGCTTACGAGCATTCTTCTTTTTTTTCCTTCTTTTTTTTTCTTTGCGCAAAATATCCCGGGTGTTTTTTTTGTTTTTTTTTCTAAGCAACCCAAACTTTTATCAATTTCAGCCAACAATATTTCCCAATTCAAAATATTTCCTAATCCGAATCAGCGAATCTTCGCCACACCTGGTTCCGTCAAAATTCTGCGCATCTCTTAATCATATCCAAAACCCTGTTTCAAAATATCTGCCCCAATAACAATCTCAAAACTCCACTCCGGGGGGAACTCACAAAATACCTGTCTGCCACGTCAGACACAAAAAAATATCTGTCTCTTAGTTACTCTGCCTCCTCGGCGAGACCATTTTCAATGAACACAGACCATGACAAGTCCATTAATTCGTATCAACAACTTCTACAACAAAAAACCGGCCTGATTCTACCAGCGCCGAAAATATCGATTCCCCCAACTTCATAAATATCGAAAAAGTATATGCGCATTCAGACAAACCACCAATGTGCGAAATTCTTGAACAATCCCATTAATGCTCCCAAGATTCCATCTCTCGGATTGAAATTCTAATTTTCAATCATCACTTGTCCGGACCACTGACAAGTTACTACAAATTTTTACTCACCAAGACCTATTTACTATTAAAAAAAAATTCCATTCATAAAATTTATCATATTTACTATCAGTTTTTTACTCATAAAGACCCCGTCTATGGTAACTTTCATTTATGACAATCTTGTTTTTTTTATTGCTGTCAATCAAAAAACGGACAGCAACTGTCCCAGTCCTCTTTTTTTTTTTTTTTTTCCTCCTTCACTTCGATACAATATTACACATAGCAGTAATCTCAATTTTTATCTAGGGATCACACATTTTTAAAAAAAAATTACTTCCAATTTTATGCTTCTAGAAAAGCCCCTGCCATCAAAACTAATCTTTCACTATTATACCCAAATTAATCGACAGAGACATAGACTTATATGAATGAGGGATGTACTTACTAATTTTCTTTGTTTTCTTTTTTTATTCTCTTTTTCACTTTACTGTTTTTGTAGCTGGTCTATTCTTATTTCTTGTTTTCTTTTTTTTTTTTGTTTTTTTTTTCTTCTTTTCTTCCAGCACGTTGCCTTCCTCTTTTCTTTTTTTTCCTTTTCTTTCTTTCTTTTCGCGTCAGTCTGTTCATCTGTTTGTTGCTCACTTGTTCTTGTTTTTTTTTCTTTTTACTTCTTTCAATTCCAGCATTATTCTTTGTCCTTTTCGTTTATGTCGTGTTGTGATGCTTAAAACTGTCGTTTACGGTAACCAGGTTCATTCTGAGTCCTTGAAAAACTCTGCTGGTACAGGCACCAAATCGCACATGTTATATACTCACATAATAAATATGCTTATATACACATATACATGTTCATGCAGCATCACAACGACACAATAATAGACAGACGCACGATGATAAAGTCGCAAGAACAAACGACGCACGCAAGGAAGACGCAGGAAGACTTCTTTATAAAATATTTTACCTCTCATCTTTATTTGTAAGTTTCGAAAGGGTTGTTCCAAGTTTGCGTGTGAGAGGTAGCTGGAGACCGAACATTACTGAAATATTTTGACCCCGAAGTTATGGCCGTCAGCGTTTTCTTATATAGTCATCTACAGCATCACAACGACACAATAATTAAACAGACGCAAGGACAAAGACGTAAGAAGAAAGGACGCAGGAATAAAGGACGCACGCAAGGAAGACTTCTTTATATAATATTTTACCTCTCACTTTATTTGTAAGGTTTCGAAAAGGGTTACTCAAAGTTTGCGTGTGAGAGGTAGCTGGAGACCGAACATTACTGAAATATTTTGACCCCGAAGTTATGGCCGTCAGCGTTGTGTCTTTCTCGTTCTCCATGGTTGCTCAACCGGACCCTGGAGTAAACTCTTCTGTGTGCTGGCTTTCCCTACTACATCGCGTCTACTTCCGTCTTCCACTGTACTGCTTGCCCTCCTTCTCGCCTATCTCCCACTGTCCTCAATTCGTCGGCCTTATATTACCTTCAAACTCCCATATAGACACGCCTCAACGCCTACGCAACCTCTTCCGATTTCCAGCGACCGGGATGTGTCACTTCCTTCCGGTGCACCACCTTGAATGGCATTTTTGGCCGGGTCAACAGGTCAAAACATAACAGTTTGTCCAAGTCCAGTGTTTTAGTTCGTAGTTCGATAGGTCCATTTTGTAGCTTTTATATTTTGACATACTGTTAAACGAGATGGCTGGTACTAGTGAAAGGACTAGCCAGCGCGTCGTCCAAAGACGAACGCGTGGCATCCTCCACTAGTTTGCAAGGTGTTGTCACTTCGCTAGTCACTGCTGAAAGAGAGTGATCTTCCTCCTTTTGTCGGGAAGTCCCTTTTTCTTTACGCATGCGTTGCTTCTTTTTCCTGTCAGAGGCCTCTGGGAGTTTCTGCATATTTTAATCATTTTCTTTTTTAATTCAATTTAATGTTTTTTAAGAATTTATTCCCTACAATCTTATTAAAAGTTACATGAAAGAAATGCCTGAGAAGTCTTTCAGATTAAGCTTAGAGTCTTTAATAGAGTGAAAGTTGTTGTGTGAAGACTCACGTCGATCATATGGCGCGCCATACGGCACGAGGTTTATTAAGGCGTGTTTCTGGTTGTCAAGGCAGGATCAAAAAGAGAGGTTTGACTTTAGCGGGCCCTTCTTTTACAAGCCACTTTGGTCAAGTCACCTAGCTGCCATTAAAAGTACTATTTGATAGGCAAGAGATGTAATACCTAGATATACATACTAATGATATTAAAAAGAATGAAGTCATAAGACAATACAAACAACTAGAAATATACACATGCACACGACAAGCAGTATGTACAAAAGGTATAAAAACTTCAAAGAATTCAGAGCAACTTAAATCAGCAATCTCATGTTTTAAATCAATGTTTTGTAATCTGCACCAAAGTTTTAATCGTAAAATTATTACAGGGGTTAATATATGAAGAGTTTGGTAACTAGAGCTGCATTCCACTACATGCAGCCCAGTCGGCTGGGGCTGTAGAATACATCAACTCCATCTCTGCTGAGCGGTAAGACCCCCACAACTAATGGGTGTCCGGTATATTTTGGGAGTATGTCGAAGTCCAGTGTTTTAGTTCGTAGTTCCATTTCGTAGCCTTTTATATTTCGGCGTACTGTTAACCGAGACGGCTGCTACAAGTGGAAGGACTAGCCAACGCTTCGTTCAAAGACAACTGCGTGGCGCCTTCCACCAGTTAACAAGGTGTTGTCACTTCGCCAATCACTGCCTGAACGAGAGTGAGCCTCCTCCTCTTGACGGGAGGTCCCTTTTTCCTTACGCATACGTCGTCCCTTTTTCCTGTCATAGACCTCTGGGAGTTTCCGCATATATAATTTTCTTTTTTAATTCAATTTAAATTTTTTTAAATCTATCTATTCATTCCGTACAATCTAATTAAAAGTTGCATGAAATAAATTTCTATTCGTTCCCTACACGCGTCCTCGCCTAAGTAGCAGAGCTACCATAAGGATTATTAGAAAAAAGAATATTTTGTAAGGGTGTTTTGGTTCCCTTTAATTTCTTTCTTTCCTTTTTTATTTGTGGTGTTTTCTCACTATGTCCAGCCCCATCCCCTTATTTTTGCATAAAGACTGAATTGATTTTTAACTGCCCTTATATTTTAGGAGAATCATTTATCAAGTTCTTTTATCTTCTTGGCAATCTTTTATTAATTTTGTTAAGGATGGCTGGAAACGAGGACTCGTTGGATATGATGGATTTTATTTCCATTTTTTTTATTTCATTTTTTTTTTTTGTGCAATAATTTTGGTGGGGCATAGAGTTGTTGAATGTAATCGTCTGGTTTGAGAAGGATTATTCTTCATTAACTCTTTTTGCCTTTCCTCGAAAATTTTTCTTTTAATATTCGGGAATATTATTCACAAAACAAAAATAAGAAAGTTAGTTACTCACATTTTCTTTAATATCTGTGTTTTTTTGGTTTTGTTG
This sequence comes from Sepioteuthis lessoniana, assembly GCA_963585895.1. Lineage (NCBI taxonomy): Eukaryota > Metazoa > Mollusca > Cephalopoda > Myopsida > Loliginidae > Sepioteuthis > Sepioteuthis lessoniana. The sequence goes on along the minus strand of OY757912.1, from coordinate 6,619,625 downwards.
TTGTGGTTGCATTTGCTCGCTTGTTTGAGCGTTGTACTTTCTATCATAGTAAACTCCTTTTTTTATGGTGGTAGAAAAAGGGTCGCATGACTTTGCTTTGGCGGTGGACAGCTTCTTTTCAGTGGCCAGTATTTGCTTGATTTTTTTTTAATAAGTGACTTTGAGGAGGCAGTCATTTCCACGTGGGTATGTTGTTCTTTTCCGTTTTAACATTTTTTCAGTACCACATGGAAAAGTGTCTGTTTCAAGTTTACAATGTTTTCGTTTTTTTTATTCGTTGTTTTATTTTATTTTATTTTTATTTATTTATTTTTTTTTGTATCCTTTCTTGAACACGTGGTCTTGTATTTTCTTTATGTTCAGTTCTTCTATATCTTATTTTATCTTATCTTAAACACTTTTTTAAAAATTTTCGGCGTATTCAACGCGCGTTTTAGTCGTTTGTATTTATATTGGTATGTTTTGAACCACGCAAAAGTTGTTTTTTTTTTTTAATTTCATGTTGGGATTAGCATCTTTATCCTGGGTGTTCAACAATCAGGCCGGGGTCATCAATGTTGGGGTCGGACTGAGGTCAAGGGCAAGCTGTATTGCTGTTTGATATCTGACTCAATTCTGAGGTTATTTTATTTTACCCCACGTTGGCTACTTGATGTAACTCCTTAAAAAAGAAGGCCCAAAAAGAATTATACTTAAGAAGACAGCAACAGATAGAATACGAAGACGTTTCTCTTATATTTTTCCTTTATTTCCTGGGTTCAACAACCATTTAATGGATGAAGGACTTTTCCCTGAATACAATTGGAATGGTTGAATCCCCCAGTCAAGGTGTTTAAAAATACGTTAATCGTTTCTTGGTATATGTTCGTCCTCATTTGGTATTTTAAAGCTTCAACAATGGTGAGTCGCTTTTAGGAGTTAGTCGAAGTCTAGTATTTTAGTTCGTAGTTCCATTTCGTAGCCTTTTATATTTTGGCGTACTGTTAACCGAGACGGCTGCTACTAGTGGAAGGACTAGCCAACGCTTCGTCCAAAGACGACTGCGTGGCGCCTTCTACCAGTTAGCAAGGTGTTGTCACTTCACCGGTCACTGCCTGAAAGAGAGTGAGCCTCCTCCTCTTGTTGGGAGGTCTTTTTCCTTTCGCATGCGTCGTTCCTTTTTCCTGTCAGAGACCTCTGAGGTTTCTGCATATTTTAATAATTTTCTTTTTTAATTCAATTTAATTTTTTTTTCTTTTACTCATTCCCTATAATATAACATTAAGCAATATGACATGAAGGCTCTAGTAATGCTGAAACTTTGGAGAATGCAGAGTACCTCATTATTGCCGTTACTTCCGGGTCCACTCTGGCCAGGAGTGGGAGTACCTGATAGGGTCTATTGGTCAAATAGAACTTTTTTTTATATTTAAACTGAGTGTGAACAAACGATTTATGCTAAAAGGAATTATTTCATCATTTAACTGTGTTTAAACAAATGACTGATGTTTAATTGAATTGTTAGTGCACATAGCATTATTTGGAACCTTTTAACTTTGTTGACTTATGCTAAATTGAATTGTTGAATATAGAACTGTTTGATCATTTAACTGAGTGTATCTACAAAACGTATTTACAAATCATATATTTAATATCTATGTAAAAACAGGATTTGCTATTAAATGACCAACAATGATTGATATGCCATGAAATTAAACCAAAGCAAACAAATCTACGTTTAATCTCCGAGAAACTTTATTTTATAAAAAATGAATTATTTAAAATTCAAAATACTAGAAGATAGTTGTCGATAACGAGTTACCTGTTGAAAGGTCTGGTAAAATGAGCTCACTGAAACAAGTAGACTCAGTAAAGATAAACAAAACTGTGTGAATATTAAATAAAAAAAGGTTTATAAAACAAAATGTTTACACTTGAATGAGTTCCTTTTTCTTGGGCTTGTGTGAAAATAGAAGTTTGTGTTTGAAGGAGAGAGCAAAGTTGAAAATTCGAGAAACAAATTAAAAAGTGAAAAAAGCTAGAATAAGTCTTTCAGTAGAGTACTTGTGGAATTAGTGAAATGAAATAAATCGTGTTTGCATCTTGACTTGGCGCCGAGAAGTAGTTTGTAGCTGTCGGTGTTCTACGTGATGTGTTGTTCAGGGCTACCGCGGAGTCAGCGCCTGTGTGACAGTGTGTGGCGTCTAAGAAATCAAAGCCCCGAGTGTCTGCCTCCACTCGTATTAATGAGCAGGCGTTGGATCAGACAAAATAATTTTTTTTTTCTGTCATGTGACATGATCCGTACTACTCCCACAAAAAGTTGGAAGTTTCTGGGCTTTTTTAGTGCGCGAATACGTGTTCGGGTGATCGCAAGTGTGAGTGTATATATTTATTATACTCTTGTAGGGGTGAACAGTATATGTGTATATATATATATCCGGCCCTTTGGCCTAGTAGTAGAGTGTTCGCCAATGGGCCGGGACACTGGGGTTCAATCCCAGATCGCGTCATACCAAAGACTCAAAAATGGTACTTGATACTTCTTTGCTTAACACTCAGCATTATAAGGTACGTTTCAAGGGTAAAATGGAGCAATCCAGGGAACGGAGTACACCTCTGTGTAGTAAGTATTTAAAAAAGAGCTTTCGGGTAGTCCACGACAACTTTACTTACTTACAACCATATCCTTTTTCTTAATTTTCTTTTAAATCAAAGGAACCAGAACTTTATGTGTCATTATTATCAAGTCATGCCGATATCACGAAGTTACCGTACACTCTCTGCCTCCATCCCTATCATCTATCGCTCTAGGCAGGTCCTCCACACTGTACTCAGTGTTCGCACGGAGTGGGCGCATGTAAGTCGTTGATTTTCAGCTAACACTGGTTCGTCGATGTGTAAGAATCCATAAAAGAATGTCACTTATGAGTTCCTCTTTTTTCTTCTTCAGCAGTGTCTAGCATGTCTTATTCGTCTAACTTGGATGGTTTGTGAGATGGGAGGTAAGTGGCTGAACAGCTGCTGTTTTATGGGGGGTTTCTTCCTGGATTTGTTCAAAACATCACCTAGCATCCTTGTGTAGTTCCTATCTGGCTTTTACCCCATAGATTTCGTAAGCGTCCAGGTGATTCATCGATACAGTAGTACTGATACAGCCACTGGTTGGATAAAAAAAAAATTTTTATTTTATCAGAGATCAGATTTCCATAGGAGCGATAACCAGTGAATAGTAATACACGCCTTCGCTATGTATATGTTGACATCGCTTTCAGCAGATAAGATATTGCTGCTGATGTAAGTGAAATGGTCTACTGATTTCAGAGGTTTACCACTTAAGTGCAACATTATGCTATCAAAACGAATATTATTAGGTATTATTTATCACCAGACTCTCCGACATTGAAACGATGTCACCAAAATTAAAAGTACGTCACCTTGTAGAATCACAAGAATACTTACCGACTTAGGGGTCCCAACAAGCGTCCTGTTAGCCGACAAAAATAAAACAGGCTGCAACTAAATATAGATCCTGTGCTGTCACTGAATTACAGCCTGGACCTTAGTTGGGACCTCTATGCCGGCAAGTATCACTGTGATTCTACACGACTCTGCAAAGAAAGTAAAATTACTTAAATATATATAAGAGGTGCATTTAGTTTGAAACTGCTATATATACTCATATTATTTTCTAAATTGCTTGAGGTGTGCTTATATATATATATATCGTGTGGTGTAACGGTTATCGTCATAAGAAAATAGACAGGACGAGCCAAGTTCGAATAATAGATGAGGTTGTTTGCGTTTTCCATTTGCTCTAATGTCGTAGGGAAAGCTATGAATCATTCTCTTCTCCCTAAGGACATGGGTAAATATTAGAGCAGAGTGGACTTTCTATATTTTATAAGATATAGGAGAAAGACAATATTTTAATTCAAATCCTAAGGAGTTTTCTTCGGGAAAATCTCTATCACATTGGTGCACCATTTTTTGTTTTTTAGATATCTAAAAAGTGTGGCTGATTCTTCACCACTATAAACAAATCATTTGTGTAGGTAGTCTAGTAGTTTTTCGTATTAACTGAACTGTTAGACTCTCACACACGCTCACAAATATATACACATACAGACACACACACACACACACACGCGAGCACATGCACGTTTATTCAAGATGTTACCTAAGAGTGTTTTTCGGTCACTCTGTATACATCTGGAAAGAAATCTGACGGAAAGAGAAAGAAAATGAGTTTTAAAATCAGATTAACATTTTTTGCTAGAGTTCTAGCGTCGATACATCCACACATGTATAAATTAGAGAGTATCTCTTTTAAAAAGGAATTAAGAAAGAAAGATTGTCACACACACACACACATGGGCGATGTTGTATTATGCAGTGTACCACATTGACGCAATGATTCACAGGAACTCTTATGAATTAAATACTTTAGTAGACCACGTGCTATAACAACGACCATTCTCATAACACATGTGCACGAGTAAGTGTGTGGTAATTTTTTCAGTTCTTAATTTGTTTTTAAGAAATGTGGCCACAGATTTAACCCGTTTTAGGAGGAGAGAATGAATTTTTGCGATTTATTTATTTATTTATGGTCCCCGACTATTTTGACGTTGAGTTTATGTATATTGAATAAGGTTTAATATTTCCCACACGTTTAATGTTGAGGTTTGATATAGAGTGTTTAGTTTAGAATAAAGGTTGAATAGGCATATTATAGGCACATGGATAAAGTAGTAACTGAAGGAAGCCAATGAAACAAATGAGTGAAGATATGAAACAAATGAAAGTTGTAAATGGGCGCGGACAAAATGAACATTTAAAACAAGGCGACGAACAAAAACAAATTTATATTCTACAACAATAAACTTTACATTGATACATAAAAGAAATTACTAACTCTACTAACAAAATAATAGTGTGTGTAAGTGTGTGTGTGTGTGTGTGTGTGTGTGTGTGTGTGTGTGTGACACAACTAAGCTACAAAAGAATTACATGTTAAAATGACCTTTTTTTATGGTTAGAAACGGGCAGTTTCACTGAGACTGGAAAGCGTCTCATAGTCATTGTATATGAATGTTTGCGAGGCCCATCCATGGTGTTGCTTTTCTCTCCTGTTGATTCACGCTGAAGGGAGTGTGTTGCTGCTGCGAAGAAATTTGGTAAAAGAGGACAAGGGTGTTTGAAGACGACGTATTTATAGAAAATACGCGTCTTGTAGGTGGCTCAAAAACACAGGACTTGAATTTACGCGCGGACGTAGTTTTAAACATGTCACGTGGTTCTCCTGGCCAATGGTTTCCCGAGACTGAATATGTGAGCGTCCGCCATCTTTGTGGGAACAAGTGGCATACCGCCCAAAATAATTTATAGGGCAATGGATGGTCGCTCGCCACTGTATCCGCATGGAAAAACTCTGTCAACGCCGCAGTGGGAGGGGTAGGATTGCTTATAGGACCTAGAGCACTAAAAACGCTTAATAGCATAGAGAAAATACAACCTAGAATGATGGTAGCTACATTTAACGGAAACCCCAGAGCAACAATCGTCTCATGCTACAGCCCCACCAATGTTAGTGAAGAAAATGAAATAGTCACCTTCTACGATGAGTTATCCTCATTAGTGCGTAGTATCCCGAAACACAACATGTTAGTCATTGGCGGAGACTTGAATGCACAAATCGGGAAAAACGGAAACAACAAATACAGCCTCCACAACACGTCAAATAGGAATGGGCAACATCTAACAGATTTCATGATAGAAAATAGATTAGCATGCCTCAATACAAACTACCAAAAAAGAGAGGGCAAACTATGGACATACACGTACGCAAACAATACTAAAGCTCAGATAGACTACGTCCTTATAAACAAGAAATGGAAGAATAGTGCATTGAATTGCGAGGCATACTCCTCTTTTGAGGGTGTGTCCACCGATCACCGAATAGTCACAGCGAAAATACGGTTAAGCCTACGAAAAAACGACAAACGAACAGCGACCACCAAACACTATGACTGGGCCCTATTAAACAACAAAGATGTCAGAGATAAATACGTATTAGAATTAAGAAACAGATTCGAAACACTACAAGAAAAGACGGAAAAAAGTACACCAAACGACGAATACGAAAATTTCGTCAATGCACACCTTGAGGCAGCAGCAAAATATATTCCAACAAAAATTAAAACTAAATATAGAGTCCCATGGGAAACCTTAGCGGTGAGAGAAAAACGTGCACTAGTGAAAACAGCCTCCAAAAACTATCGAAAAAACCCAACAAACACAAATGCCTTAAAACTAAAAACGGCACAATATCAATTAGCAGGCATATATATAAAGGAACAGACAGAATACATTCAAAATCAGATAGATAAGATTAGAGACTCGGTAGAAGATAGACAATCTAGAATTGCCTGGCAAACAATAAACGAAGTGAGCAGAAGAAAGAACACAGCCAAAGCAAAACTTAAAGCAGCAAACCAACAAGAAAGAATAAAACTGTGGAAACAGCATTTCGAAAACTTACTTGGAAACCCACCAAAAATAACGCATGAACCAATCACCAGAATAATTAGCAAACAATTAGACATTAAACTTGGACCGTTCACACAAGGAGAACTCGACTCGGTTCTCAGAAAAATTAAAAATAGGAAAGCTGCAGGACTGGACGAAATTCCCCCGGAAGTATGGAAGACCAGACAATTCGACGACATACTGCTCCGACACTGCAACGCAGTATACAATCAAAATCCGATAGATAGATGGACGAAGGGATGCATACTCCCCTTCCCTAAAAAGGGGGACCACAGATTAGCCAAAAACTACCGAGGCATAACACTTACATCCATAGCTGCCAAAATCTACAATGCCCTACTACGAAACCGAATAGAACCCAAAATCGACAACATACTTAGAAAAAACCAAAATGGCTTCCGAAGAAATAGATCTACGACCTCACAAATACTAACCATCCGCAGAATCCTTGAAGGTGTACGGGCAAAGAACCTACAAGCGACATTAATATTTGTCGACTTTACCAAGGCTTTCGACTCCATTCACAGAGGAAAGATGGAACAAATCCTACTAGCGTACGGCATACCTAAAGAAACCGTAGCGGCAATAACGATTCTCTATAGAAACACTAAAGTAAAAGTACGATCACCAGATGGAGACACAGAATACTTCGACATAGTAGCAGGAGTACTACAAGGAGACACGCTGGCTCCGTATCTCTTTATCATTTGTCTAGACTACGTACTTAGAACATCGATTGACAAAATCAAAGAGAATGGCTTCGAACTGACGAAGAAAAGAAGCAGAAGATACCCCGCAACAACAATTACCGACGCCGACTACGCCGATGACATAGCGATACTGGCAAATACACCTGACCAAGCCGAAACACTTCTGCATAGTTTGGAACGAGCAGCAGCAAGCATAGGCCTCCATGTTAATGCACACAAAACGGAATATATGTGTTATAACCAAACGGGGGACATCTCCACTCTAAAAAGAACCCCTCTTAAACTAGTAGACAAATTCACGTACCTAGGAAGCAGCGTCGAATCAACCGAAAAGGACATCGAAACGAGATTAACGAAAGCATGGACAGCTATCAATAGGCTATCGACTATATGGAAATCAGACCTAACCGATAAAATGAAACGCAGTTTCTTCCAGGCAGCGGTCACATCGATACTGCTATATGGCTGCACTACATGGACGCTAACAAAACGGCTGGAGAAGAAACTAGATGGCAATTACACAAGAATGCTGCGTGCAATCCTGAACAAGTCCTGGCAGCAACACCCCACAAGACACCAACTGTACGGCCACCTGCCCCCTATCACGAAAACTATTCAAGTTAGGCGAACCAGACATGCAGGACATTGCTGGAGAAGCAGAGATGAACTCATAAGAGATGTACTCTTATGGATCCCCACACACGGCCGCGCAAAAGCAGGACGACCAGCACGAACGTACATTCAGCAGCTATGTGAGGATACAGGTTGTTGTCCTGAAGACCTGCCTAGGGCGATGAACGATATGGAGGAGTGGCGAAAGAGGGTCAGGGATATCCGTGCTGCCAGCACGTCATGATGATGATGATGAAAGTCCTATACCGTTCCACATTGCTTATGAATAGCTCAAACTCATCGATATATGATTATCCTCCTCGTGAATCTTTTTTGGAAATTAATATTTCAAGAGGCAAAATAGCTTGTCTCATATTGCAAGTCAGTATGGGCTATAAAAACAAATGCAACAAAAGAGAATTATACTTTGTAGGGATTATGTCCCTTTCCTGCCAGATAATTCTGTTAATAGCCACCTGATGGCATGGTCAAAACTGCGTATAAAAGGACACACAAAGAAAAAAAATCTTTTTGACCGCATCAAATACACCTGATTCTGTTTCCCCCCACTACAGAGGGAGTTTTCACCTCAAAAATCTTCGTGTCGTATAGCGCACCATACCATAGATTGAATTAAATCTTCACCCAACAAGGATTCTCAACTCATACTGAAAGACCTCTCGAACATTTCTTTCATACAACTCTTAAAAAGCTTTTTTTCTACCTCATGTCAGTCTTGTATTCATCCTAGTAAGTTTGTTTAGACAATAAAATATGTTGCTGTTAATTTGTCGTGAACCGTTTTACATTGTTTCGTACAAGGAAATATAAAACCATTATACATTTCTTCTACAACCAATGTCCGAATTATGGCCTCTCACACTCAAATAAGTGAAACGGTCAGTTACAGTACTCAGATACAACAAATACATGAAGACGACTTTCAAGCGTTTAATATCATCGCCCACCTCACATCAATTTCCATGTTATTCTTTCTACTTTAAACACCGAAGAAAGATCAAGCATTTTTCCAATAATTTTGTCTTTGAAGCAATCTTATTCTGTGGCTCGTGTAACTGATCAAATAATGCAATTTTTTCAATTTGAGTAAATATTCCAGTCTTTCTAGATGCCTCCCGTTTATTTTTACAGAATCTACAACAAATACTGGGAACAAGTTAACATTTTTAGAGTGAGCAAATTTTCAGCTACAAAACATAATTTTCACACATAATCACCTGCGATGACAGCGTCGTATTCAGGAAAATGTTATCTGCGTAATCTATCTTTCATCGACCCGATTCACGCGGATAAGCATTGGTAGCTATGTTGAACGTTGCCTGTCAGTCACTTCCATGTCGTCATTAATGAAACGCCTTCTCCACTGCCTAACTGTGCTCACATCTACTTTTTGGTCTTTGTAAACGTTTAACAAGAGTCGATTAATGTCAACTGGTGCAAGTTTTTCCACATGAAAGAATTCAACAATATACTTCTGTTTTCATTTCAAACAACATTTTGACTGACTGCTTCTCAACTGCTTATGATAATAAAGAAAACAATTATTGGATATTGACGGGGATATCCAGTCTTTAAGGTTATATCACCAACATCCATTTTGACGTTGTACTACAATGGTGGTATTACTTTCGGAGCGACCTTCTTATGAGCGCGGCCGACTTGTTTATTGTTGGCGAAGATGTACAACTCGCGGAGTTGACGATGTGAAATAATAGTTCCTTGTAGCTGAAAACTTGTTCTTTAAGATGATGTTATTGTTTCATTGATTTTAATTTATATGGAAATAAATAGGAGGCTTTGTATTTATTATCATTGATCATTAAAAGTGAGAAACGAAAAATATGCCGGTGACAATTATTTAAGCTGTCGCAAGAGATATATTTACCGACTAGCCTTGTAGATTTGTCATTGTCTTTGGGGAGCATAATTTGCGGTAACCGTAAAAGAGTGAGAAGTAACGCGAGAGAGACGAGATCAGTATGAGACAAATAAAGGAAATAATTTATTATTGGTTAATTTACAAGGATTAGCTGTGATTGCATTATGTCATTCTGTTGTTGCGGTTATTGCTGCTGCTTCTTAGTGGCAGTACGAAATCTCTTCAAAGTTGCTGCTGTTGCTACTGAGTCATTACAGTCAGATCTTCACGAAGACTCATGCTGCTGCTGCTGCTGCTGGTTAGTTATCGTTTGACGTCTCTTTGAAGTGATCGCCACTAGCGTCCATTCCATTCTGCCTGCTGAATCAAATCCGTTTCCGTTTCGTTGTTTATGTCAACCGATATAGGAGAAAAAAATCTCTGAATTCAAACTCCGCTTGAAATTAACCTTGCGTCATATCCTGCTCGTGAGAAGGTTTGGGATAACTATGTATATGTTGCTGTTTTTCAACAAAGACAGAATCATTTTCTTACAGTATGTATCCATGATTAAATTTCCTCGTCTTTTGTTTTGTCGTTTGAGGGCCAAATTATTCAAGGCGTTTATTGTATCATTTTGGTGGGATAGTTTCGTTATTTTCGAAATTCGTTTTCGCGGAAATAATGAAAAGACACTACATCTGAATAAAAGCAACAAGTTATAATAAACGAAAAGGAAAAAGTCGTTAAAAAATGAAAACAAAATATGATCATTACCTATTGAATACCACCCAAGAATGCAACATTATTTTGTTGTTATTGTTGTTATAATGAAAAATGCAGGCAAAAATTAAGCAGTTTGAATGAAAAACGCAGTCATTATTCATTGAATACTACTCAAGGATACTTTTTGTTTTAAATAAGTACTATTTCACTCCTTGCAATTTTTTCATATCAGTTTTAATTAGTGGTATTTTACTGGAGACTGAGTGACAGCAAGTCTTTTCCGGTCCCCAGGACTCTTCTAAGTATTCTAGCCGACCTTAGCAGTGCTATGGTCTGTATGGTTTAGATCCTTTCTCTGATCTTCAATCTCACGAATCTCCATAAGAACCATTACAAATGCACTGACAACAATTCGTTTCACCATCACACTCATGTTCCATAGACTTTTCGGGAAGATCCAAGTATTTGTCTATCTTTTCGATTTCTTTTATTTTCACTCAGTGGTCCGCTGGAAGAGCAAAACCCACGGGATGACAATTTCTCTTTTTATTTTTTCCTTATCAATCAATACTTGGCTTGGTCTTTGGAATGAAGTGATACGTTTGTATCTAAAAATCCCAGAGAATTTTATGCGTCTTTAGCAAGAAAGGAATATTTGTTTGTTTTTAACGAGGGAAAGTTGTAACGTGCGTGTGTGTGTTTGGTTACTTCCTCGCTAAGTTTTAAAAGTAAATAAACGAGAGAAGTTCCAAGATGTACGAAGTGGAAATGTTTTTATGATGTTTTTATTGGCTGCATGGAAAATAGAGTTTGAGTTTGTGCTGCAAGCCTCGTGGGAAAGGAAAGAAATAAAGAGACGAAATGGAGTTATGAGAAATTTGAGATAGCAGCGTGTGTTTTGTTGGACGTGCGAGGGAAGTATGTTCGCAGTATGTAGCGAAAGTCATGTTTGCCGTTGGAGTAAATAAACTTTGGAGTCACCGTCAGTTGTGGTTCTGGCTGTGTTGGGGAGAAGCGTGGATGTCTCCAATAAATGTTGCCCAGAGGTGAAGTAGTCGCTAGGTGCCAGAGCGGAATTAGACATCGCAATCGACATAGCCAATTTTGAGGGTGAAATAAAGTGGTTCCTGTGTGTGGCGTATTCAATTTATCTAATTCATATTCAACTGGGATCCCTTGGTCTAAGAGAAATAGACGCAAGAGATCCATAAATTAGATAGGTTCCCTCATTGTGTCCGTGCTGCTGCTGCTATTTAAGAGCAGGCAGATGGGACGTCTCTACAGAACCAAGTCGTTCTGCGAAAAGGCTGTGTTTGACAGCTTCCCCAATTTCTGCTGCCCGGAAAGGGGATCCGGATTGAATAGGATAGGTCATCCTGATTGGGTGAAATTATGCGTCGAATTAAATTACGCGCCAAACCAAAATACGAAAATTCCTTCAGCTACACGTCTAATTTTCTTGGATGGATTCTGGTTACCATTTGGCATTATGGCCAAATTTTATTTTCTTGCATAATTTCCAATAGATCAGCTTTTCCTACCCAGTCGTGCCTAGTTTTGCACTCCTTTCGTGCTAGTTTGCTGCATTCGCTTATCATGTGATTAATCGTTTCATCTTTGTCTTTACATAATCTACACTTGCTATTCTGTAGCGTATTATCAATTTTTCCTTTGATATAATTGGTTCTTATAGCATTATTTTGTTCGACTATTAAAAGAGATTCAGTTTCTCTTTTGAGGCTTCTCTTTCTGAGATATGTCCAGGTCATTTTGTTAGCAATCTCCCCACTTTGTTGCTTGAAGACTCCATACAGACATTTTTCTTTCTACTTGTGTTTTTTTTAGATTTTGTTGTTTAACTTTGTGTCCTTATGTTGACATCGCTGTTATTGGCTTCAGTAATTAATCTTTCTCGGCTCTATTTTGTGCATTCCTCGATTCCTTGAACTATTGCCTCAACACAATCCTCGCCCTCCTTCTTTTCTTGACACTGCGTCTGTTTATGTCACCTCTCTGTTAAAAAGTCTTGCGCTAATTTGTTTAATCTTTGTCACCTCATCAACTACATTTGCTATTTTGTTGTATATTATCGATTTTCTTTATAATATAATTGGCCCTTATGGCATTGGTTTGTGCTGCTATCAGAAGAGTTTCAGTTTCTCTCAAGGTTTCCCTTTCGCTGCCTTGTCAATGTCTTCTCGTCTGCAATTTCACCAGTTTGCTGCTTGAAGTATCCATACATTTGTTTTTCTTCCCTTTTTGTTTCCTAGTTTTTCTTGTTGTTTTGTTTGTTCTTATGTTGTTAGTGCTGTAATTACACTTTTTTTTACTCTTTTCATTGTAACCCTCGAGTTGTTGTATTGGTGCATCTACGCAATCTTTAAAACTGGCGTCTTTTTCCTCCCTCTCTTTTTCTCCACACAAATAGTCTGTCTATGTCATCTCTCAGATGTAAGGCCTTATGCATCGTCATTATTTTTATTTTTCTCTGCTTCATTAGTCTAAGTTCCTTTCTGTTCCATTTTTAAAATGGGCTCGAGTATCTTACAATGGGGGATTTCCGAGGTGTTTATCCCTTCGATGAGATTTCTGCTTGGTTTTGATAAGCTTTCTTGTTCGTCTGGGGTACTCTTTTGTATTTCTTCTTTCATCTCCTCTTGTTTGATGATATCCACTTTTAACATTCCCTAATACTTGTATTTTTCCTTTTCTCCAAGCCTTCTGATCTTTTCTGATTTGACAGTTCTATTTCTTCCGTTATTTCTCTTTTCCCACTTTTCATTATTAGCATGGTATATTTTTCTATGGCAAATTCCATTCTTATATCAAAACTGAATATTTTTATTGTTTGTATTAGAGTTTCCAGTTATCTTTATTTTTTTGCAAATAGCTTGATGTCATCCATGTACATAAGTTGATAAATTTTTTCTTTTGATTTTGTAAATTTGTTGCTCCTAGTGTATTTCTTTAGTATGTAATTGAGTGGCCACATGCTATTACAAATTGTAGTGGCGAGAGCGAATCACCCTGGAAGATGCCTTTCTACATTTTTACCTTTGCTAAAGTATTTCCTCCTGCTGTTGATTCCACTTTTCAGTTTTTCATGGTTTTTGTGATGAAGTCTATAACTTTGTTGTTTTTTTTTTACATTTTTACTCAATCTATTATCCAAGTTCACCAGAATAAAAATATTTCATTCGTGCAAGAAAAAACAATTTCAAAATATTTTGTCCAGAATAACTTCGTCTTTGTGTAATGAGAGAATAAGATAATACAATAGAATATTTTGACTTTAAATTCATGGAAAACAAGGGCGTTTTTTTACACTTCCATAACCACTCAGATATCCTGACCCGGTTTGTCACAAGATAAATCTGTGAGAGAGGAAAGTATTTTGTGAACCATACAAGCATATAACAATGAAAACCATGGGGCGTCATGGTAGATGTGAAACAAGGCGAATGAATCACAGGTTGGGTCACAGACAAGCTTCACTGAAACTCACAGAAAGCTAACTACTGCTACTCATCTTTAAAGGGGGTGTCTAATGATAAGAAAATAAAAATAATCAACGACAGGCTTCTATGACTAATCCAAACCGCATCACCCTTCACACGGGTAAACAAGGAGTACATTCTGCTGAGGTTGGAGCCCTACTCCCAGGGTTCGAAAATCAGCCACAGGGCCCAAAACATTAGATGCAGCATTTAATGTTAGGACTAAACTCAATAAACCAGTTACCCGAGATTACATCATATGCAGCCGAGCACAATATAGACAGTATATGCATAAATATTACCACAGTGAACTAGACTTGAAATACCATGATACCACTCATGGTTGGATATTTGTCTCGACCACTACATCTGTCAGTGCTGCCATTGGAGATGTAGAAATGCTTCTCAGTTTTCAAGCCTTAAAATCACTATATAGCATAGAGAAAACCTAACCGAGTATTGTGTTGCTACATTTAACGGTAATCCCTTGCTGAAACGGATATCACCACATTTTACGACAGGCTATCTTTCTTGGCTTTAAGTATTCCTAAACATAACGTACAGGGGCCCGACAATATTTTTCGGACACATTAGAATTCGACTTTCCGAGTACCATAGAGTGGCGAAATTCCTTCAATAGAATAGCATAAACATATAAAGACAATACCTGTAATAAAAATGGAAGAAAATCGATTAGGTAAGGAAAAATATTTAATTTTCATCATTTTTTACAAAACACACGCGACATTATTTTTCGGACATCGTTGAAAAACTGTTAATAGTCTGTAATATCACCTTTCTTCCCAATAACTTTTATCAATCTCTCTTCATAATGATCAAACATATGCACAATAACATCTCTACGTGTTTCTATTAGTTGTCTTTTGGCTCCCAGTATTCGTTCCCATAGTTGAGCCTCTTTCGTTATTTCAGGTCCATCATAGACAAGTTGTGCAAGTATTTCCCAAACATTTTCTATTAAATTTAGATCGGGGCTTCTTGCAGGCCATGCCAAAGTAGTCATATTCACTTCAGCCATCCATTCTTTCATGAGTTTTGACACATGGATGTTGCAATTGTCTTGCTGTAGAATGAAATCATTCCCCATCTCTCTTCTTATCCTTGGTAGGGCTTTCTCGTCCAGCAACTGTTTGTAGCTTTCGCTGTTCTGTCGTCCTTTCAGCCACTCCAACCATATATTTCCATTAGCAAAGATCATACCCCAAACCATAACTACTCCTCCTCCTCCTCCCATCTGTCGTTTGTTCCGTACAACAGGCTCACCCCTTCTCGACCAAGTACACCATCCATCGGGCCCATCAAACTTGAAACGCTTCTCATCAGTAAATATAACCTTCTTAAAGTCAACATGCTTTGTTAACCACCTTTTAGCACACTCTAGTCTTGCTCCTTTGTGTTTCTTTGTTAGTGTAATTTTTTTCTTTGCCTTTGCATACTTCAAACCAATTCTATGCAGCGTTCTTTGTACTGTTCAGACGTTTACATCCAATTCACATTTCTCCTTCACTTTTCTTGCTGTAACTTTTTCTCCAGATGTCAAAAGCCGTGTCACAGTCCTCTTCATTCTCCTTTCAATCCTCTTGCCAATTGATTTTTTTCGACCTCTCTTCTTTTTCCGCTCGAAGTTTGTTTTCAGCATGTATTCGACCGTTGATTTCGACAGCTTCAAATCCATGGCGATCCTTCTGATGCTGAGGCCATCTTCCCGCTTCTTCCGTGCCAAACAAACGACTTCTTTTGAATGCATTTACCTCATTAAACTTAATTGTTTTGCCAAGAAATGTCCGGACTATTTATGCTCTTAGATTGTCCTATGTTAACATAGTAGTAGGGGCGCCAGTGCCCCAGAACAGTGTACAAGCCGAAAATTTGCATACAGCAACATATACATGAACATAGCTCTTAATAAAATAGGATTTTTTGTCATGTCCGAAAAATAGTGTCGCGCAAGTTTTCGCAAAAATCACAAAAAAATAAAATTACCAAAGCCAAACTAAAAAAAATGATTACACTAGTAGTGGATTTTCACTCCTCAACTACGTACTTACAATCTCAAAAGTTTTTGGCACTAGTGACCACCTTGAAGTACTTTTTTCAAAGTGTCCGAAAAATATTGTCAGGCCCCTGTACTAATTAATCATTGTTTGCAACATGGAAATACAAATAGGCAAAGATGAAAACAATAAATTTCGCTTACACAACTGGCTAAATAGAAATGAGGAATATCTAATTGATTTTCACAAGAGAATAGTCTTTCATGCTTAAACACTAAATCCGCCCTCCAAAAAAAGTGGAAGGAAAAGTATAGACCTACACCTACCCAAATAATGCTGAAGCAGAACTAGATTATATACTTATAAAAAAGAAAAAGGATAAACAGTGCTCTGAAATGTGAGCCATACTCTTCTTTTGAGGGAGAATCGTTACAGCAAAGATACGCCCAAGTCTACTCAAAAATAAGAAACATTCAAAATCACATATTATAACTGGTCCTCACTTAACAATCGAGATAAAAGTAAAGTTGGCGACCGTAAGCGAGAGTGACTCGAAGGCTCCGTTTTCAATAGCTACTACACCGAGGTGTAGGGGAAAGGGCAACTCCTTTCCCTGGCTTGCTCCACTTTATCCTTGATACGTACTTTTTAATACTGACTATTAAGCAAGAAGGTATCAAGTACCATTTTTGGAGTCTTTGAACCCCGATCTCCCGGGCCATTGGCAAATGTAAGTGTAAGAAACAAATTCGATAATCTTCAGGAGATATCTGAATGACAAATATGAAAACTTCATTACAGTCCACGTGGAATCATCAGCAGCAGAGTGCATACCAACTAAAGCAAAAGGCAAATGTAGAGTTTCATTGGAGTCGCATGCAGTTAGAAAATAAAGAGGTAACTTAAAAAAGCATCCTTACTCAATAAAAAAATTCCAAGCGTAGAAAACATTCAAGATCAAATTGATAAAATTTGGAATTCAGTAGACAACCACAAATAGCATGGCAGACAGTAAATAAAGTGAGCAGAAAGAATTGCCCACCTAGAGCAAAATTAAAAGTTACCTAACAAGAAGAAAGACTTCAAAAGTGGAAAGAACATTTCAAGAATCTGCTCAGAAACCCCCCTAAAATCACGACAAACCTCTCCAAAAATTGCTAATGGCCAACTAGATATCAAACTAGAGGAGTTTATGGAGGAAGAACTTAATGCAGTACTGAAAAAAAATTAAAAACAGAAAAGCTGCAATTCTTGATGAAATACCCTTTGAAGTTTGGATGACAAGAAAATTTGATGAAATACTTTTCCGGCTATGCAATGCAGTCTATGAAAAAATACAATAGACAAATGAATGGAAAATTGCATCCTTCCCTTCCACAAGAAAGTTGACCTTGGAATAATTAAGTACTGCAGAAGCATAACTCTAATGCTTATAGCTGTTAAGGTTTATAATGTCTTATTTACAAATCGTTTCCGTTGTGAAACTGAGAAAATTCTAAGGAAAAATCAGAACGACTTTCAAAGAAATTGCTCCACTACCTCACAGATTCTGACTATTTGTCAAATCATCAATGGAGTACCAGCAAAGAATCTCAGAACAACACTAATGTTTGTAGATTTCTCCAAAGTATTCCATTTCATGCACTGAGGAAAGATGGAACAAATACTATTTGCAAATTGTCTTCACAAAGAAACTGTTACAACAGTAATGATGCTTTTCAAAAACACAAAAGTAATGGTTCGTTCACTTGATGGAAACACCGACTTTTTTAACATTATTGCTAGAGTCTTGCAAGAAAACACTTAAGCACTATATTTGTTTATACTCTACCAAGACTATGTACTTAGAAAGTAAATAGATCTAATAAAAGAAAATGGATTCACATTAAAAATAGAAGCAGGCAATATCCCGCAGAAACTATGACAGATAAAGACTACGCAGATGACTAAGCGCTTCTCGCCAATACACCTACTTAAACCGAATTTCTGCTGCATAGTCCAGAGCAAACAGCAGGAGGCATTGGCTTCTATGGAAATGCAAATAAAACAGTAGATATGTTTTAAACAAAAAGGAGCCATTTCTACTCTAAGTGGTAATCCTCTAGAATTAATAGGCCAGTTCACATACCTTGACACCAACATCTCATCTACTGAAAGTGATGTCAAGATGTGCCTAGCAAAGGCATGCAATACTACAGACAGGCTATCAGTGATATGGAAATCTGACCAGTCTGATAAAATAAAACGGAATTTCTTCATCATACTACTATATAGATGCACCATCTGGACGCTAACAAAACACATAAAGGAAAAGCTAGATAAGACCTACATTAGAATATTGCATGCTGTCTTGAATAATTCATGGAAGTAGTACCTCATAAAACAGCAGCTGTAAGACCATGTTCCTCTAATCTCACAAACCATTCAAGTAAGATGAACAAGACGTGTGGCACCACAGAAGAAGCAAGGATTAACTCATAAGAAATTGTCTCTGATGGATTCCTGCACATGGACATGCTAGTATTGAAAAAACTTACATCAGCTCCATGCAAACACAAACTGCTGAGATTGATGGATGATAAGGCTGAATGGGGATATAGAATTAGGGAACTTGAAGCAGTCAGTGTGTCTTGATGATGATGATGACATTTTTGTTATTTTCTCTTGTCCATTTTTCCATGAGAGTCTCTCAGGTGAATTGTTGTTGAGTTGTTTGTATGTCTGAAAGCAGAACAGCCAACATTCACAGGATGCTAATAAGATCCCCCATGTAGGCTATCAAGGGAGCACCTGCTGATCATTACACTCAGTCCGACATTGATTTAGATTTGGCATTTTTCATGGAAAGACTCAAAGGTTGATTATTATCAGTGTTCCTGTCACAGATGCAACCTATATTCTTTCAAGGAAAAAGACACTTCAACAGTCCACACAAAAAGAATTTCTTTCAATCTTTGAAAATTATCATTATCTATTATTTCACTCTTTGCAAATTTTTCTCACCAGTTTTAATTGGTATTCTTTCACCTGAGTCTGAGAGACAACAAATCTCCTCAGGTCTCGAGGACTCTTCTGAGTATTCTAACCAATATTATCAATGCTACCATCTTGATGGTCTTGATTCTTCCACAGATTATCATTTCCTCAAGTCTCCTTTCTAAGACTTTGGAGACTTTTCCAAACATGCCAACTTCAGTTGGTAGCAATGTCACCATCATGTTCCACATTTTGTTTTGTTTTTTTTTTGTTTTCTGACAAGGTCTAAATACTTGTCTATCTTCTTGCTTTCTTTTATTTTCATTCTGTGATCCATGAGAATGACAAAATATATATAGGTGGCAAGCTCTTTTTCTTGTTAATTAACACAAAGTATAGTCTTCTGGCTGGGATTATGGGATCCATTTGTATCTTAGAATCCCAGATAATTTTATGCATCTCATTCTCAAGGAAACATTCTAGTTTGTGCATATACCATTTGGTAGTATTGTCGAATTTCAATCTCTTGCATAATTCCCAGTGGAACACCTTCTCCACCCAGTCATACCAAGTCTTGTAGTTTTATGACAGTTTTTTGCTTTTACTTATTTTATAATTAACCATTTCATCTCTGTCTCCACATAACCTACACTTGTTATTTTGTTGCATATTATCAATTTTTGCTATAATATAATTGGTATATATGGTGTTATTTTGTGCCACTATTAGATGAGATTCTGTTTCTCTCTTGGGATTTCCTTTTCTTTGTTATGTCCCAGTCTTCTCTTGCACAATCTCAGCAGCTTGCATCTTGATGTTTGTTTTCTTTGTTGCTGTTGTTGTTGTTATGAAAAATTATTGTCATCAGCAGAAATTCAAACAAAAATTAGACAGTTTGACTAAGATTTAAACTTATATTGCCTGTGAAAAAAGTTAATAAGAATCATAAATCTTCATTTAAGACTTTTAAAGATTTTCCTATTACATATTTGCAATTTTTATAATTTTGCAAAAGCTTGTAGCATGAATGGTATTTAGCCTCAAACTTGAACCTGCAGTTTAAATGAAATATAACATTACACAATATGTTGTCAAAACTGCTATGAGTTATAAGATACAAACAAACAAACAAAAGAATTACATTGTCATAATAGAACAATTTATCAAAAAGATAAGTGTGATTTAATGTTATAGAAAAGAACAAAAAGGAAAGAAAGCAAATCTAAACATTATGTAAAATTCATCACTATATCTTCATGAAGGAGTTGTCAAAGGTGATTGCTTTTTGCCATTTATTTATATTTCTTCAACATTCAATGACATTAAGAGAAAACATTCAAACACTTATTTCTACTTATTCATAAAGTAGTGGAGTCAAAATTACTAAGTGAAACTCACTAGACCAAATCTTGCAAATCTCATCCATGCTTTCTTGATATCTTTCATTCTCAACACAAGTTCAACTCAAACAAATTGTTGGAGTTTTGCTTAGCATAACAGTTATCATCATAGGAAATGGAATCAGTGACCAGTGTTCAAATCCTTGATGAGGCCATTTGTGTTTCACATTGTGTTAATGGTCTTGGGAAAAGCATGAATCATTCAGTTCTTTCCTCAGTTATGGGCAAATAGTTAGGCAAACTAAGTTCTTTAGCTTTGGTTACACAAATAATCTAAGAGAAAGAAAACACTAAATTCAAACCAGCTTTAGATGCCCAAGTCAGTCCCTGTCCTTTCATATGTTCATGTTCTAATTGTATATAACCTTCATCTCTTTATGGTCCAGTATGGTCAAGTTCAGTTAGTCTAAATGTATCTTTAGATGTCCAAGTCAGTCTCTGTCCTTTTATATGTTCATATTCTAACTGCATATAACCTTCATTTCTTTATGATCCAGTATGGTCAAGTTCAGTAAGTCTAAATGTGTCTTTAAATATCCAAGTCAGTCCCTATCCATTCATACAAAACATATGTTCAAATTTCAATCTTCACTCATACTCCACTCTCTAATTATTATTTATATACATTTACTTCACCTCATAGGCTAATAATAATAATAATAATAACAACAATAATATATCAGGTTCGTAGATAGTTTTTAAATTTGTAGATGAAAGAAGCTTGGAATGAAGGTTTCTAAAAATGAAAGTACTTTGTACCCAAATAATAATGATGATAATGAGAAGAGTCCTGGAGAATTAAAGAGACTTACTCTTACTCAGACTCCAATGAAAGATCATCAGCTAATGCTGGTGTGAAAAACTCACAATGATGATGATGATGATGATTATAATAATAATAATAATATAGTGGAATCAGATAGTTTTAAATTGTTTCCATAAAATAAGCCTCAGAGTAAGGATGTATAAATATGAAAATATGTTTGATACACACTAGCCTAATCTCAGCCAGACAATTAGACCTTTTAATAATCAACAAAAAAGTGCTCAGGACAATTTTGGTAAATTCATCCACCAATTCCAACCTGAAACCATGATATTTATCAGGAAACTTGAAAGTATCTCAAAAAAATTATATAAACAAAATGTGTCTTTATTATTTAATCAAACATATATATAAATGCAGAGAATTGCTGATTTTTGGACAGTGTGGTTAGTGAAGAGGACCTGGAAATTGTATGACCAATGAATGGACATGCAGTCTGTGACAAGCTTTGGCTGTCTGCACCGTGCACAGAACACAGGACTTGATACATACAGCTGTAAATGGCCCTGAAGGATTGATCTCTTCTTCACTTGCAGTTCTTGAATTTCCACTTTGTTTTCAGTAAATCAATCTTTGTTCTTCTTTGAGGAGAACCTAAGGATTTCCACAGACATCTGCAGAATACCAATTTTGAATTTTTCTCTAAGTATTTCAAGACAGAGATCTGTGGGGATGCTTACATCTTCAAGCCTTGGCTGAAAGCCTGCCAAAAAGTTAGCTTTCATGTCATCTGACTGGAAAATGCCAACCTTGAACTATTTTCTGAAGACCCCTCCTTTCTTTGGTTTGGTTTTAAAGTGGAATTTAAATTTGCCGCAAACAAAGTAATAGTTGGTGTGACATTTTGTGCAGAGTATAACACTGATATGTAAGACGTTTTTCAGGTCATACTAGCACACAAGAACATAGTCAATTAAGTGCCAATGTTGGGACTAAAAATGAATCAAGATTGATTTCAAATTGTCATTTTTTAGGGAATTTTTTCTTTCATTTTTAAACTTATTATCATGAATACCATTTTCCTGCAGAATGGTCTAAATGCATCTATGCTCATTTCTCTCTGTTTCTGTCACTGATTATATATATATATATATATATATATATCATTGAAATATATATGTATGTATGCACACCACATACATACACGCACCCATATATATATATATATATATGTGTGGAGAGAGAGAGAACGAGAGATGCGTTGATGCATTTAGTCCATTAGCTTGCATGCACTTTTTGAGTGTACATTTTTATGGCTTCACATTCTCTGGCTGAGATGTATAAACTATTCATCTTTAAGATTCTACAGGCCTTGGATATAAACCTGAAAGCTTGCTCAACCAAATATTTCAAATTGGACTCTGCAGCTTTTAAAGCTATTGGGCATCCATTAGTCTCACAAGACAATAGATTTACCCCTGGGTCTGTGCACAATCCTGAATTGTATGGAAGACAGGTGGTTGCCCATGCATAAACTCTGTTGTCCCCTCCCACTAACAATTTGGAAAAGTAAATAAGGTAAATAAGCCCATTGAAGGAGCAGCCAAATCAAGGTTAAAGACACTGTCACACTGCCTTAGGAACTTCAGCTCCTGATTTTGAATTTAAAGGTGTCCTTCTCTAAAACAGGCAATAAACTGAAGGTAGAGAGTGAATAGCTATGGCAAAGAAAGAGAAGAGATGGATTCATGCCTTTCCCAGGGACATTGATGTGAACACAAATAGTCTCTACTAATATCATACTACCTTAAGAAATCCACGTCAGAGTTTTGAATTCAAATGTGTCCTTCTTGTAGATTGGTTGTCACTACTATTAGGGGGTCCATAGCTAAGCATGGGGAGGAAGAAAAAAATGGATTCATGCCTTTCAGAAGAATATTAGTGCAAAGTGAACATAGCCTTAGCCAGGATTTGAATTCAAATCACCACTATTCTGTTTTCTGTACAAATATGCCATATGCTCCACTTTAGTAATGAATATTTATGTCTTTTATGCAAAAGCAAATACCTGCTTCTTATTAGAAGTGTCTTCATGCAGAAATAAAAAATTTTGCTATGAAATCTCCTCTCTGTATTAACAATTATCTAATTTTGAGTATTATTCTAAATCTATCAGGCATAGAATAATTTAGATATAATACTGAGGGTAGAGTCCTCATAACATAATGACTGACATGTTGCATTATGGCCTCGTAGTAAGCGAGTTCAAACTCAAGTCCCACTATCATATTCACTAATGTAGGGAAAAGTATTATAAGATTTAACGAGGTATTATTTCATGAATACCATCCCTGTTTCTTATAAGGCATTAGGTTATCCTAATGCAGAATATTTAGTAGGAAATGGAACAAGTCAATTAATATAAGATATTTAATTGTTCACATCATGAGTTGGAAACACAGTTCCCATCCTAGGCTATACAAGAGTCACAAGTGTTCAAGGAACAAACAGAAAAGTCCACACAGCAAAAAGGGGGAAAGCACTTATTCTTCTCAGATCTGGAAAATAAAATAGGAAGGCTCCATATGTTTGTTGCTAAGGAGCAAAGCACCACGTCTGCTCAACTCAAAGTCCATTTGTGAAAGGGCCAGATTCCCCCAGTTTACTCTGTCATGTGACCAAAATGGACTTGTGATATGGGAGAGTTCTTCAAACACTGTGACAAGGAAGACCACTCCATTTAGTCTCCCAACATTATGAACCCTTTTATCCCTCCAGCAATTGGTTAAATAGTATTACTGCTGTTCTTTTAAATGGATGGCTTTGGCATTAAATAACCCACAAAGGTTCATATACCATTAAAACAAAGAAGCCAAATCCAAAGACAATGCACACACACACACACACACACACACACACATACACATTCATATACTTAGAATCTCACTCACATATACATGCATGCACACACACATACACACACATACACATATGTACATACATACACACACCCAAAACAAATAAAGGCACTTATGGTGTAATCTTTATATCATAGTAAATGGACATGGCAAGCCATGTTCAAATCCTGAACAAGGCTGTTTGCATTTCACATGGCGCTAATATGTTTGGAAAAGGTAAGAATCCAATGATTCTCCTTTTAACAGTGGGTAAATAGGACAGACTGGGATTTTTAACCTTGGTATGGGATCTGGTGTTGGAGAAGGAAAACTCTGAATTCACACTGGTTAAACTCTGCTTAAAATTGACCTTGTGTCATATCCTGCTTTTGCAGTAAGGTCGGTAAATACATATACATACTCAAATGCATGCACTTTCAGATACATGCTCATACATATGCATCTACATGCACATATGCTCACATATGTATGTATGCAAACTTATACAAATGCACACACACTCATACATGCATGTACACACTTTCATACAAACATATTTAACTGAACTCATAAAAAGATGAAGAAAAAAATCAAATTTTTATGAAATTTATTAAATTTAATTTTAAAAGTTGGAAGTCATTCAAATAATTTTCAAGTAAGCCTAACTGATAAAATAAATGTAATTCAACAAAGAAGAAATCATAAAACAAATAAATATAAGTAATTTATTGAACTGATAGATTTTTCATATCAATGACCAAGCTCCCTAGCTTCTTAAACCATCCCATTCTACTATCTATCCTGTAGAGATAGATTAAATCTTAATCACATACTTTTTTCTAAAAGTCTACATCTCATAAGATATAGAGAATTCTTTTAGGCTGTTTATTCCTACAGCTCAGAAATATAGTTACATATCTATCTGCTTACATAAATTGAACTGTAAAGATTTGTATTATTAAAACATTTTGATTCTAACACATTGATTAATTTGAACCAACTTCAGAAATAAGACTTTTGCTTCTTAGGGCCTCTTGATACATTAGGCATTGCTGAGTTAGGTTATCAGGGTTCAGTGCCAAATAATTACCCTGGCATTTCTCAGAGCAATGTGGGTCACTTGGTCATGTTTATCTCTTTTCCAAGTAACATGAGACTTTGTATTGGGCTACATGGTACCATTAGCAAGGAATGATCTCTGATCTGACTTATTATCACATACACCAGATGGATTGCATCTTACAAGAATGAAAGTTTCAGACTACCCTTCTACCTACCCATCACTGAGGGAAAGTGGATTCTTGCCCTTCTCAGAGGCATTAGTGCAAAAAGAATGCAAATCATTCCAGGCAACTTGTATTGATTCTATTCTCTATGCATTTAAGCTTCTCACATTTCCATTGTGTTTACCCCGGTGTTAAAACTATGACAATAATAATAATAATGATAATAATAATTATGCAAAAGTTCATTCAAATAAGAGATAAAAGATGCAGCAGAAATGTAATATAAGATTTGTAAGGAAGGCAAATGCTGTAAACTTTGCTGAGTAGAAGTAGAATATCACTGGTTTATTAAATGATTTTTGAAAGTTTTAGTGCTAGATTATCGTAGTAAGAGTTCTATGCTTATCTTTTAGAATGGTAGAAATAATTGAGTTAAAGAAGGGAATGGGGGTTGAAAAGAAGGGCACAAATGCTGAATTACTGATGTAGAGATAGTAGCAACAGTAGCAGCAGCAGAAGTATCATATGACTAGAACTATCTTGAGGAAAGCCGCTAATCAGTCACAGAGAAGAATGATATAAATGATATAACATACGTGAAATGCAGAGCATGGATTATAATAAATGAATGCCGCTAAATTGTTCTTGATTTTAAATTACTAAAGAATATCAGTAATAGTTTACATAACAAATGAAAATAAAAACAAATCTTTTCTTTTTTAAACAGAGGACATTTAGCTTTAAACTCAGTTAAAACTTAGCAGATTTAAAGCATATTTTTTTATGTGATTTGCTTGAGTGTTCTCTTACTTTTAAGGGTACTAGGTCACATCTGTGGCAAGAGCAAAGATAATGAACAAGCCATGGGTCTGGTAGAATCACAATAAACTATCCATGAAAAAATTGCAAACTGAAGCATAATTCAATGTGGGACCTAGACCACAGATCTGGGTGTCATGATCGGCAGGTTCTTCCTTAATACCCAACGTGAAGAACCTGATTGGCATCCTGCAAATGTTGGCTGTTCTAATTTCAGATGCAAAAGCAACAACCAAAGCAACTACTTAACTCAAAGATACCAGTGGAAGAAATGAATGAGGGAAGACCACAAAAATGTACTTCACTTTGATTTTAAGATGGTATAGACACAGAGGGTACAAAGAGGGTATAGAAAAAGAATGTGAGAAATTTGGGTAGAATACACTTGATTTAATACAAGAAGCCAAAGACTTGCTGACGAAGCTAAAATGATAATAAATAAAGGTTTGTTTTGTGACCTTGAGATATGAGAAATATACCAGCAAATAAATTGGGAAAAATATCAAGACCCTACTACATGAACTGAAATGATAAATACAGAAAATTAAGAATGTTCTAACTGAATTGAAGCACAAAATAATAAAAATAAGTGAATGCAGCAAATTAGAGAAAAAAGTGTATAAGACTAGACACAAATTGGTGGGGAAGGTGATCCACTAGGAAATGTGTAAAAAATTGAAATTTGACCATATGAACAACTCAGAATCTGTTCAGGAGAATGAGACACAAACTTCCCTGGGATTTTAAGATACAAACAGATCCCCTAATCTCAGCCAGATGACCAGACATAGTGGTAGTCAACCAAACAAAGAGAACCTTCCAAGTAATGGAATTTGCATTCTCAGCCGATAATAGAGTAAAAAATTAAAAGAAAATGAAAAGAGAGATAAGTACATAGACCTTGCTAGAGAACTAAAAAACTATGAAATATGAATGGAAAGTGATACCAATTGTAATTGGTGCTCTTTGCATAATCCCCAAAGGGTTGTTAAAGGGACTGGAAGACTTGGAAATAAGAGGACAAGTGGAGACCACCCAGACTACAGCATTATTAAGATCTGCCAGAATACTAAGAAGAGTCCAGGAGACTTGCCATCACTCAAACTGCAGTGTAAAACCATCAGCTAGAGCTAGTGTGAAAAACTCTCAAAGGAGTTATAATAATTTCTTAATCTAGAGAATTAAATAACATCAGATCCTTTACACACACTCAGACATATGCACCCACACACAGGCACACACACACACACACACACATATTTTCTTACAGGCAGCTCATAACATTAATTTGTGGATGTGCTTCTTTAGAAAATATATAAAAATGATATCAATATTGTGTAACACACACACTGAGAAATGCAGTGTATATACTATTTCTAATTGTATTAAATATCTTCTACAGTTATAAATGAATTCTAACTTTTTAAATATATATCTGGAGAAAATAGGTGGGTGTTGCAGATCCACAGTGCCTATAAGCAAGTCACCACTGTTTTTAATAATAATAATGATAATTTTTGAATAATCCAGAGAAATAAATAACATCTGATCCTTCATCAAAACACTTCATAATATTTGACATATGAATGTTAATTTCAACATATACATTTGTATATTTTATATATTACTCACAGAAGTAATTTCTAAAGAGCTTTATTATATTACTTATCCACTAAAGTCATTTAAATTAATAATGAATTGTTTATGAAAGCCATTAATAAGTTTTTATTTGATAAAATGATTTCATCTTGTAAGCATCTCATTGTTGAGTATGGTTTTTTTTTTAGAAATATCTATATTGGTTGTCTCAAAAATCTTCTTAGAATTTAGAAAATAGAAATAAAGCAACTGTTATTTGTATGGTGAATGCAATAACAACTCCTGTAACTTAATAATATTTATTTATGTGTGACTCAAACAGAAAAGTAAATATAAAAAAAAGAAAGAGATACAAAAAGGAAAAAATGTGTATGAGGTAAAAACAAATAAAACCATTCATAACACCTACTTGTGTGTGACCATGGTCCATAGAGATAATGTGCAACTAGAACAAAAAAGTATTTCCAAGTGAGACAATGTATCTCAGTAGATAGTTATACTTGTCCTCTTTAGATTTTGAGTTCATCTATATGTGTAACAGTACAAAATAGCATCTTTCCCCAGAGCTTGTCAGCTTAAAAAGAGAGAATATCTGCACCATTTTCTTTAAATACCCAGATGAGTCACTATGGTAGTGGATTGTGTCACTGTATAGCAGAGATCCAGGTAAACATGGGTAGATAATCCAATAACAGACAAGGGCAAGTAATACATCAGTAGTCCAGGGCAGGTAATCTGTATGTATCTTTTTAAAAATTTTCAACATTACTATTTCTATCATCTTTCAAACTACTTAATTCATCTATCCTCCAAGACATTTCAAAATTTTCTGAACAAAGTCTCCTGGGGAATTGAAACATTCCCCATTAAGAGAATTCTTCAAAGAACAAAATGAATGATAATCCAAATGTTTAATATGTAATGAATTCTGCAAAAAAGTGAAAACTTCCCTATTTTTGCTTTGTTAACAAAAAAAAGACAAAGTGCAGTCTATTATTATCCTAACTTATTTTTAGCTATTATTTGTAATTATTATTTGTAATTATTATTTATTTGCCAAAATCTACTGTAGTGAAACTCTGGAACCAAAAATAAAACTGCATGAATATATCTAAAGGGTATAATTAGTTTTGAACTGTCACATATTCAGTCTTTTGGTAACAGAGTTTTGATGATGTAGAGTTTGTTAACAAATAATACCTAATAATATCCGTTTTAAGAGTATTATTTTTCCATTAGAAATAAAAACATGTTATCTTTGGTTTAGAAGAAGAATAACTTATTAAGAACAAGTGCTTGGCTGAGCTGCATATAAAGCATCACCTTCTTTGGATAAAGACATACATTTGCAAAATTTTAT
The DNA here is from genome assembly GCA_963585895.1 of Sepioteuthis lessoniana. Lineage (NCBI taxonomy): Eukaryota > Metazoa > Mollusca > Cephalopoda > Myopsida > Loliginidae > Sepioteuthis > Sepioteuthis lessoniana. The sequence goes on along the minus strand of OY757912.1, from coordinate 6,590,612 downwards.
TGTGGTTTATTTTGCTTGGTTTGGTTTATTTGTTTATTGACACATCAACTTTCGTGGGTTATATACTGCCAAAGCCTTCCTTGTAGAGGAACAACAGTGATACTATTGAATCAATAGCTGTGGGGATAAGAGGATTCATACCTTTCCCCAAGAGTATTTGTCTGAAAGTGAACATAATAGTGTGACTGGAGTTTGAACTCACTCACTATGATGTCAGAGTCCTGCATGTAGGCCACCACACTATGGGGGCTTGTCCAGGGGTTAGGGAGTTTATACCTTTCCCTGAGGGTATTAATCTGAAAGTGAATGTAACAATGCTGGTTGAGTCTGAACTCACTTAATATGATGTCAGAGTCCTGCATGTTAGCCACCACACCATGGAGACTCGTCCAGGGGTTAGGAAGCTAATACCTTGCCCTTGGGTATTAGTCTGAAAGTGAACATAATAGCATGACTGGAGTTTGAACTCACTTACTTCAGGGCTGCAGTCCAGCACTTTAGCCATTATGCCACAGGGACTTCCCCCTCATTTTACTTGTTCCACAATCTCTTGCAGTTTGTATTGTCATTCCCATATTATCTCTGGGACTTCTTGAATGCTTAACACTTGCTTTGCAAAATCTGCATTATAAACTGATATCAGTTCACATTTCAATCCATCCAAAACCAATATGTTTTTATATATATCCAAAGTTGAAAACACCTCCATCAAAAAAATTCTTTATAAGCATGAAAAAGCTTTGGATTTAACAGTTCAATAAATCTGAATTCTCCCATTGTTTTAAATCTTTGCTCAACATGAACAATAATTTCATCCAAAATGTTGTTCAGAACTGAATAATACAAATTTGTTGTCTAAATCTGTTGGACTATAAGTGATCTGAATAAGCAAGTCTTTGATTTCAGCTGCACAAAGCAATAACAAAGTTGCCACTTCAGTTGGGTATCTGGTGGATACAGCAGGAAAGTAAACAAAAGATTTTCTGCTTTTTGGTGGTTTTCTCTGTATGACCCCACCCACCACTTTATTATTCTATCTTTCTTTCTCATTCACTCCACTTGAAGGGAATAAAAAAAACAAGGAATACTAAAGCTATGGCCTTTTCTGATTATGACTACAATACAAGCAAAAATATTTTTACTTTTCTGAGACTCTCTTTTACCCACTTACTATTATGTCTTGAATCTCTTCCTCATTCACTCTGCTTGAAGGGAATAATAAAACAAGGAATACTAAAGCCTTGGCTTTTTTTTTACCATATTGAGAATGCAAGCAAAAATAGTTTTGCTTTTCTGTAACTCTCTCTTTCATCCGCTCAGTCAAATGTTCTGTCTCTCATGCTATTGACTAAAAGGCAATAGGGAAGCTAATAAATTCATTACTTTTACTGGCGTCTTTTCTCACTAACCCAACAGGCATTTTTCTACTTACACTCCCTAAATAGGAGCACTTGTAACAATTTTCCTCAGAAAGAAAAAAATGGCAGATACAAAAATATCAATACAAAGGGGATGGGGAAAATTATCAATAATTAATTTCATATTACACAAAATTATTTGTACTGGAAAAACTGTAAGGCCTGCAGTACATGCATCCTTCACCACTCATAAATACATACATATGCATGCGAATATATATGTATGCCTGTATTGGAATATTATATTTACAAAAGCAAAGATTTTTGACTCACTGTTCATGTATAGACGTAATCTAAATGCTCCTCTTGTACTATTTCTCACATTATAATATCAGGCAAAACATTTTACTATTTGGCTACATTTCTACTTCCAAACACATAAATAATCTGTTTTCATCATAAATTATTGAAACTCTTCAAAAAAGTCTTATATCTACAAAATGGTACTTTTACTTCAATGTTTATTTTTCCAGACAGGAAAACCATATTTACTGAACCCTTATATAAATGCTTTTCAAAATTATCTATCTCAATAATTTATTGATCATTTGTATTTTGAGGAAAAGATTTTTGATACCAGAATATGAAGCTTTATACAAACTGGCTTGCAAGTATTTTAGTATTTCTACAGTATTTAACAACGGATATCAGCTCTTGTCAAATCAATGTCTCAAAACTTCATGGAAATTAAATTAAGGAAAACAGAAAAAAAATCATTGCTACAAACTGTAGCAAAGATCTAACTTTTACTGTTTAAACTGATTTTGTCCTTTTACAATTTATTTTGCATTAACAGATTTTGTATTGAGTTTGACATCTCAAATATGATTTAATGTTTTTGAATGTATCACCATTTAATGATAATAAGGATGGAGATGATTATGCCTAAATCAGTAGAGTTTTGATAGTAATAAAGGTGATAATGATGATAATGTTAATGGCAGTGATAGGGATGATCATAGGACTAGGATATCTCTAGCTGTGATAATAAGAATGAGGAAGAGGAGGAGAAGAAGGAGGATCATAAAAACAATGTTGATAATGACTAAATGTCTTTCAATATGTTTTTTAAAAATAAATTTTGATCATTATCAAACAACTGGTGAGCTGAAACAACAAAAAATATAGGAGTTTTCCTTTTCCTAGACTGCTAGCTTCAGTAAGGTGAAAGAATCCAGTCTGCCCATCTGTATTACTCCTACCCAGGATAAAAAAAAAAGGATTCATACCTTCCCCCCCGTGGACATTAATACAAATCCAGGATTTGGACTTGGATCATCAAGAAGTATACATAAACCCAATCAGAGATGCATCATCAGCTGTAAAGCTCTTGTCTAAAAGCAAGAACAGAAGATACGATTATCAAGACACAGGTTCAGTGCCTAGGGACCAGATCTTATGGCTGTCATAAAATCAAGGATGGAATAAATCCACAATGTAGTATCTGTGGAAACTACAAAGATTCTATCAATCATATAGACTGAATCTGTCTGGAAACTAGTGAAGACAGAGTATATTCACAGACACAATAGATTAATCATATACTTACACAGGAAGATTTGTAAAAATCACAAAATATAAACTCAGAAATGTTTGGGCATCAAGTGAATATGATGCATAAAACAATAATGTCACCATCCCCTGAGATGCGTCTCCATCCCCTGAGATATGTCACCATCCCTTGAGATATGTTAACCATCTATACTGGCAAGAAGATCAGACCATTTAACTTTTTATAAAAAATCATCAAAGACAAGTAAAAAAAAAGTGGCGTATGCTAATTACTTATTTACTAAGCTTTTTGTAGTTGTGGTACAAGGCCAGAAGAATGGGGCACCTAATGAGACTTGAATTCACTAACAATGATCTACCAGCCTAACTCACTAACCATTACACCACAAGAGGCACTCCAGGTGCATGCTGATTAACATAGCCATACTATCTGAAAGAAATACCTCTGTGAAAGCTAATGAGAAAGTATTTGAGGAATTAAGACTCAGGTAATACCAGTGATCTTTGGAGCCCTAGAACTCATTTAAAAAGGAGTAGAAATGTTTATTAACCATATCCTGAACAACATCTACATACATGTTACCTAGAAGATTACCCTTCTTAAGACATCCCACATATTAAGGAAAGTGCTGTGAATAAAGTATTTTTTCTCTTCATTAAGTGGTCATGATTTCATTCAATAAAATTACACTTGCTAAAAACCTTATTTTCTTAAGTTAATTTATTTGATGATTGTCTTCTCAACATAATAAAATATAGTAGAGATCCACATTCATTATATAGTTATTCATCTAACACTTGATAAGCAATTAGACAAATTTATAAACTCAAGTTCACCATAATTTTTGTACACACACATAAATGATAATCAGTTCTTCCAAAATGTATTGCAGTTTTATCAAATTAAAAGTCAACTTCTTCTAAGTCAACAAGTTGTCAATAAAAGTTTAATGAAGTGGTAACTTTCTCAGCAAGGGGTCAGTCACAGGAACTCTTGCAGTGGATGCAAGAAACAGTTTTGGACTTTTGCAAAGAATCAGCCTGTTAGTTATTAAGCAGCAGAGAATAAGAAATGACTTAAATTTTGTATTGTGAAATGATTCCCTCCCCTAATTCTTTTAATGACTAAAAAATACTACTTCATATCTTCCTGATTTGAAACCAATCTGGAGGGAGGCTGAATCACAATGATAAAGTGAGTGTTATTTTTTTCTGTGAACACATATTTGACTTTTTACTTTTTCCTGATGAGAACTCAGAGCCAGCTCTTCATTTTGTCTTTGTCAACTTTCATTGAGATCCTGCAACACCACAAGAGTCTTTGGAATTAGTTTATCAGGAATTTTAACAACTATTTCTCAGTCACTATTTGTCCTTTCTTAAGACTTCCAACAACTAATCTGATTGCAATACAGTGAAGAATTAATGATAAATTAGCATTTACTGGATAGGAAATGGTGTGTGGAAAAGTTCCAAGCAATGAATAAAGGAAGTTAGCTATGTCTTTACTAGTTGTTCTAAAGGATGTAGAATGTGTTTAGTTATTCAAAGAATATTTTGATTGGGCTCTTTATCATTTTCAATTAACTGAATTTATTCAAATGCTTCATTTATGGCTTTCTCTGTTTATGCACAAAAATAAATTGTCATGTTAAGTGCTTTTTCAAATTATTTGACCAAAATACACAATAGAAGGGCAGGTGGCCTAGTGGTTAATGATATGGTGAATAGAATAGGTGAAAAAACATAAATCTCCTTCTCTTCCCCAACTTTTAATCTTTTTTAATCAATTTGATAAAATTGTGAGATCTTAAGATTTTCTCTAGATTACCAAACTATGATTCCTACAAACTAAATTTGGCTAGTTATTTGAAATTCTGATTAACTGACTTAATCCCAAAATGGTTCTGACATCCCTATCACTCCATATAGGGCAGTATTTATCAACTATTTTACCCTTGTGGAACTCTTGAAATATTTTCATGTCTTAGGGAAATTATTATATACCATTATAAGCTTATTTGTGCATTAGTCTGTTTATTACTGTTTTTGCAGAAACCCTACTGACCTCTTATCGAGCTCTTTAGTTCCAGGGAACACTGATTGAGAAACACTGACATAGGGGAGACATCAGTTTGTCAGTTAAACTGGGTGAGGCATGGAATAATATTGCCACAGCTTACATTATCTGCTGTTTCTGATTGGTCACCTATTTTCTCCCTTTCTTTTTCTCATTGTTTACTAAACGTTTATTAGTCTGGAAAATAGACTATATCTTGTTTATAGTATTAGCTTTTACAAAGTTTTCACCTATCAAGATGCTGAAGAGGCTCATCATTGTTTAATTTCCATGTTCCAGTGATAACTGATGCTTTTGGTTGGATTTGATCTTAAGTCACACACTTAACTTGCTTATCTGTGATCTAAAAAAATGTGAGTCAAAACCAGTTTTGAGTAGGTAATTGTTTAATTTTATTACAAAAATTGAATCTGTATTATTCCTTTTAGTATTTGCTAGTAATTCGGTACTCCACACAACTTTTCAGGGCTAAGATTGTCTTAGATATGATATTAAAAAGGGGTGAGGCTCCAGTTCTGGAGCTCTGGGGAGTGTGGAGTCATCCCTTCATTGTTATTATGCCCAGGTTCACTTCCAGTGAGAGTATACGTTAGGGTCCCCACTAGGGGTTCAATAGATCCATTTGAAAATTATATGTTTTAGATAAGGAAACTCAAAACTATATAATGCAAATTATTTGTATTTGATAGGAATACTTGAAACCATATAATAGTGTGCAAATTATTTTTGGCCAAGTCAGCTGGAGCTGCAAAATACACTGACTACATCTCTGCTCAACAGGAAGACTCTCCCAATGAGTGTCCTGGATATGACACAAAACAATCTGATGGTGAAGCTTCAGTAATGCTAGAGCCTTGGGGAATGCAGACTACCCCTTCATTGCCATCACTCCCTGGTCCACTCAGGCTCAGAGTGATAGCACCTAATAGGGCCCTATCTATGGGTCAAATAGAAGTGTTTGACATTTAAACTGTATTTAGGCTAAACTGAATTGTCTGCAATAAAATAGTCTTTACATTTAACTGTGTGTAAACAAAAACTCTTTTATGCTAAACTGAATTGCTTGAAATAAATGTTTAATTGAATTGTTAGTGATACATAGCAATACTTGAAACCATTAAACTGTGCGCAAACAAATAAATAGAATTATTCATATTTGATAGAAATAAATGAAACCATTTAACTGTGTGCAAAAAAATGAGCTCAGGCTCATTTAAAAATGTTATCTACAAAATATGTTTAGAAATCATATTAATGTATATGTATAAAGAGGATTTGGTATTAAATAACCAACAATGGTTGATATGCCATAAAACCCAACCAAACCAAATCATATATATTCAATATATATGTATAAAAAAAGATTTGGCATTAAATAATTTATGATGGTTGGTATGGCATAAAACCCAACCAAACCAAATCATATATATTTAATATATATGTATAAAACAGATTTGGCATTAAATACCCTACAAAGGTTGATATTCCATAAAACCCAAGCCAAGCCAAGCCAAGCAAATTATTGGTATTAAGAATTGCTCATGATAGCATAATTGTTTAGAAATGATCATCAAAAAAAAACTGACTTCAGCTTTAAATAACCCAACAAGGTTTGACATTCCATGAAATCAACCAAATTCAATTTGGTATCAGGGAAAACTTAGTTCAAGAACAACTGCTCCAAAGGCTAAAATCAATTGAAATTGAGATTTTACTGTTTCATTTGTTTAGTTTTTAAATCTACCACAAAAGTATTATGAGTGTTAATAATATATTTTATAATTCAATATTTTCTCAAGATATTTCAGTTCACAGCTGGAAAAGAAAAAAATGTTAGAGGTGGAAAAGAGAATAATGATATCTTTGAAATAATGATAACATTAAAATAAAGGTATCATTATTTTACAAAGCAATTACTAATGTTTTCACTTTTTTCTTTATTGATATTTCTTTTTAGATTTTAATTAGAAGATTATTTAATTACAGTGTATTATACATTAATCTTCAAGCCTTTTAGCTATTGTGTTATAAACTTTTAAAACTTTTAGAAGATATTGTTTTTATCTAATATTTTAAGACATGTAGCTGAAATGGAAATTTAAAATTGAAAATATCTACACCCAGAGTTATTTCCTTCGATCAGACATTTAAATATTCAGAAATTAGGTTAAGTTGGTTAGATATTACTATATACTCAACCAGTGAACATTAATGGGTATGATCCATTCCTTATAGATTCATTGGACACTATTGTGAGGTGGGTAATTTTGCTGACTGTTCAGCAGATTGTCTGGCATCCATGCTAGACGGTCAAGGCTCCATGGCAGACTTGAGGCCAAAAGGCCACTGGCTTCAGCTGGGCCACCTTCGGGTGGGCGAGCTGCATCACTGACACCTTTGTCCCCTGAACCTTGCTGTCCAGTTTAAGCTATAATCAGTTATACAAGCCTGGACCCTGATTTGGGTTCATGTCCTGCTAGGCTCATCAGGCCCACATTGCACTAAGTGGGTCAGTGACCAGCATAGTCAAGCTTGTGCCTGACCTTCTCCACCTAAACTCCCACTATAATCGACCTTCGGGTCATTGACCTTGTGTCGAGTCCTGTCTGGTGGAAGGCAGAGACAAATATTGGGTATTTTTGCTGACTAGGTAGTCATCACTAGTAGTCGGTATGTTGTTCATGCTGTTGACAAGTATTGTATTTTGTTAATGTTATAAAGATTTCCATTTTATTTACAACCTCTGTTTTGGTTATTTCTCATTCAGTAACCTTTTGTTCAGTTACAGCAATTATACAACACGTCAACTCTTTGGGGCTTACTTTATCTTTAAAGCATTTTAACAAACATGATTTCCAGTTATATGTAGTACTAAAAATGTATCCTTTAATTTACTTTAAACAAGTAAATACTTCATACTTCTTTATAAAATGCATATCCTCATTTGAAGAACTACCAATCATCATCATCATCATGTCGTGCCACCAGCATGGATATCCCTGACCCTCTCTCGCCACTTCTCCCTATCATTCATCGCCTCCGGCAGGTTTTCTAGGTTACAACCTGTGTCCTCACATAGCTGCTGTATGTAAGTTCGGGCCAGTCGTCCTGCTTTTGCTTGGCCATATGTGGGGGTCCATAGGAGTACATCACTTACGAGCTCGTCCTTGCTTCTCCAGCAGTGTCTGGCCTGTCTGGCTCGTCTAACCTGTATAGTTTTCGTGATGGAAGGCAAGTGGCCGTATAGTTGGTGTCTCGTGGGGTGTTGTCGCCAGGACTTGTTCAATATTGCTCTCAACATTCTTGTGTAGTTGCTGTCAAGTTTCTTCTCCAGCCGTTTAGTTAGCGTCCATGTAGTGCATCCATATAGCAGTATCGATACAACCACTGCCTGGATGAAACTGCGTTTCATTTTATCGGTCAGGTCTGATTTCCATATGATTGAGAGCCTATCTATAGCTGTCCATGCTTTCGTCAGTTGTGTGTCGATGTCGTTTTCGGTTGATGAGACGCTACTTCCTAGGTAGGGGAATTTGTCCACCAGCCTCAGAGAGGCTCCGTCTTGTGTGGTAATGTTGCCCATTTGGTTGTAACACATATATTCAGTTTTGTGCGCATTTGTTATATTTTGACCTTCGACCCGGCCCAAAAATACTATTCCAAGGTGGTACACCAGAAGGAAGTGACACATTCCAATGGCCAGTAATCGAAAGAGATCACATGGGCGGATTAAGGCTTATGATATGGGACAAGGTGAAGGTCCCATTGTGCCACTACAGTGATGCACCGTAAGAGAGTAACCTCTGAACTGCATGACAGTTATTTCCACTTGATGACGATTAAACATTCGATTTCAAAGATCCAGTGGGCGATCGTGTGGGCGTTGAATTATTATATAATTGAATTGAGTTGGGTGCAAAAGCAGTTGCCAGTAGAATTCTTAAAGAGTTAGAGACGAGATGTGGTAGGGAAAGCCACACCAGGCCAATGGGGATTGAAGCCCTGATGAGCTGGGGTCCAGAGAAGAGGCTAATAAGATGCAGTAAAGAAAACCAGCATCCAGCAGTGGACCCTAAAGACCTCTGGTTGAGCATCTAAGAGAACAAGAAAGACACAACGTGACGGTCATAACAGTGGGGTCAAAATATGAAGTTTATGTTCGGTCTCCAGCACCCTCCCACATGCAAACCTTGAACAACCCTTTCGAACCCTTGCAATAAAGTGAGAGGTGAATATTTTTCTAAAGAAGTCTTCTTGCGTCTTCCTTCCTGCATCTTTATTACTTCATGCGTCTGTTTTATTATTATGTCGTTGTGATGCTGTAGATGACTATACAACACATTGACATGGAGGCCAATGCCTGCTGCGGCTCGTTCCAAACTATGCAATAGTGTCTCTGCTTGATTAGGCGTATTCGCCAGTAACGCTAAGTCATCAGCGTAGTCGGCGTCTGTGATTGTTTTTGCAGAGTACCTTTTGCTTCTTTTCTTAGTCAGTTCGAAGCCATTTTCTCTGATTTTGTCGATCGAAGTTCTAAGCACGTAGTCTAGACAGATGATAAATAGGTATGGGGCTAGCGTGTCTCCTTGTAGTACTCCTGCAACAATGTCGAAGTATTCTGTGTCTCCATCTGGTGAACGTACTTTCACTTTTGTGTTTCTGTAGAGGATCATTATTGCTGCTACGGTTTCTTTTGGTAGGCCGTATGCTAGTAGGATTAGTTCCATTTTCCCTCTGTGGATGGAATCGAAGGCCTTGGTAAAGTCGACAAATAGTAATGTCGCCAAAAGGTTTTTTGCCCGAACGCCTTCAAGGATTCTACGGATGGTCAATATTTGTAAGGTTGTGGATCTATTTCTCCGGAAGCCATTTTGGTTTTTCCTAAGGATGTTGTCTATTTTGGGTTCTATGCGGTTTCGTAGTAGGGCATTGTAGATTTTGGCTGCTATGGATGTAAGTGTTATCCCTCGGTAGTTCTTGGCTAGTCCGAGGTCGCCTTTTTTAGGGAAAGGAAGGATGCATTCCTTCATCCATCTTTCTATCCTATTTTGACTATAGACTGCGTTGCATTGCCGGAGCAGTATATCGTCGAATTGTCTAGTCTTCCACTTCTGGGGGGATTTCATCCAGCCCTGCAGCTTTCTTATTTTTAATTTTTTTAAGAACCGAGTCGAGTTCTTCTTTGGTGAAAGGACCTAGTTTAATGTCTAATTGCTTACTGATAATTCTGGTGATCGGTTCATCCGTTATTTTCGGCAGGTTTCTTAGAAGATTTTTGAAATGCTGTTCCCACAGCTTTACTCTTTCTTGTTGTCTTGAAGCTTTCAATTTTACTTTGGCTGTGCCCTTCCTTCTACTTACTTCATTTATTGTTTGCCAGGCTATCCTGGATTGTCTATCTTCCACCGAGTTTTTTAAGGAGGTGCTGTGGTGTAATTGTTATCGTCGTAGGAAGTGAACACGGCGACACGAGTTCAAATCCTGAACGAGGCTGATTGCATTTCACATAGCACTAATACCCTTGGGAAAGGTATGAATCCAATTATTCTCCCTCCAGCTATGGGTAAATAGTAGGACAGACTAGGTTCTTCAGCCTTGGTGAGGCAACTAGTCTAGGAGAAGGAAAACTCTGAATTCAAACCTGTTAAACTCCGCTTTAAAAAATTGACCTTGTGTCATATCCTGCCCGAGCGGAGGGGTTGGTAAATAGGATCTTCCACCGAGTCTCTAATCTTATCTATCTGATTTTGTATGTATTCTGCCTGTTCTTTTAGATATATTCCTGCTAATTCATATTGTGCCTTTTCTAGTTTTCGGGCATTTGTGTTTGTTGGGTACTTCCGATAGCTTTTGGGGGCAGTTTTTACGAGTGCACGTTTTTCTCTAACCGCTGACGTTTCCCAAGGGACTCTATATTTAGTTCTAGGTTTTGTTGGGATACACTTTGATGCCGCCTCAAGGTGTGCTTCAACAAAATTTTCATATTCGTCATTTGAGGTAACTTTTTCTGTCTTCTCTTGTAGTGCTTCGAATCTGTTTCTTAATTCTAATGCATATTTGTCTCTAATATCTCTGTTGTTAAGTAGGGCCCAGTCATAGTGCTTAGTTGTCGCTGTTCGTGTGGCATTTTTTCGTAGGCTTAGTCGTATTTTGGCCGTAACTCTTCGATGATCGGAGGACACACCCTCGAAAGAGGAGTATGCCTCCCAATTCATCGCACTATTTTTCCATTTCTTGTTTATAAAGACGTAGTCTATCTGTGCTTTACTCTTGTTCGCGTATGTGTAGGTCCATAATTTCCCCTCCTTTTTTTGAAAGTTTGTATTGAGGCATGTTAATCTATTTTCTATCATGAAATCAATTAGATGTTGTCCATTCCTGTTTGACGTGTTGTGTAGGCTGTATTTGTTGTTTCTGTTTTTCTCGATTTGTGCATTCATATCTCCGCCAATGACTAGCAGGTTGTGTTTCGGAATGCTATGTACTAGGGAGGATAGCTCCTCGTAGAAGGTGACTAGTTTGGTTTCTTCGCTAACATTGGTAGGGCTGTAGCAGGAGATGATCGTTGCTTTGGGGTTGCCATTAAACGTTGCGGCCATCATCCTAGGTTGTATTCTCTCAATGCTATTAAGTGTTTTTATCACTCTTGGTCCTATAAGCATTCCCACCCCTCCTACCGATGCATTGACAGAGTTTTTCCATGCCGATACAGTCACGAGCATCCATCCATTGCCAGTTTCGTGATATTTGATATCTTCGGTGTGAGTGTATTGGTGTTCTTGTATACAAATTATGTCTATCTTATGTTCTACGGCTGATGCAGTTAGCTCTGGTAGTTGACCTATTCTATTTAGGGTTCTAACGTTAAATATCACTATCTGTATTGTTTGTTTGCATTTTAGTAGTTTTTGTTTGAGCTCTGTAGCTGATTTTTTGAACACTGAGGCCAGGGCTCCAACCTCAGCAGGACGCGCCCCTTTTTTACCCGCGCGAAGAGAGATGCAGTTTATGTATGTGGTTTGAGTATGAATCATGGTTATCTTTTGATGGCTGTTTTTATTCTCATCTATAGAAGCCACTCTTATAGATGAGCAGCAGTAGTTCCCCAATCGAACTGACAATCCTGAGCGTTAAGCCGCAAGACTCACACGTTCAGGAAATGTTAGGCATTGTGCATTCGAATACCTTCACGTACATCATGCTGTTTCCCATGTGTACGTGTAAAAAAGAAAAAAATAAATAAATAAATAAAAATAAATAAATAAATAAATAAAAATAAAATAAAATAAAATAAAAATAAATACTTCTTTTTACCTTAAGTTTTAACTTAGTTAAAGTCCAGGACTGATGTATATTCAAAGAAATTTTAGGGTATATTTTATCCTGTTATCCGATACAGGCCCTACCAGGTTTTTATTTATTTTATTTTATTTTATTTTATTTTAATTTTTATTTTTAGTGGAGGTGGAATGCTAAATTTCTAAGTTTGGCGCGGTAAATTCAAACAATTGTTAAGTTGACTCGTGATAGTTGCACCTGGTAAAACAATTTAGTCGATTAGAAATAAATCAAGATTCTTAGATTAAAATATAAGAATCTTGATTGATTTCTTATCGACTAAATTGTTTTCTAGTAAATAAGGTTTAATTAAATGCGGATAGTTATTTTAGTAAGATAAATAATTTATTAATTATTTTAAGGCTGAAAATTTGAATACTGTATGATTACTTATGCCATGCAGCAACATGGATTCCTTCTATTGACAGAGATCTCCTCTTGATGAGAGCCTTCTTTTCTCCCTAAAGAAAACACTTTTTTTTAAAATCTCAAAAACTCTTCTCTAATCTAATAAATATGCATGCCAACTGTTTCACTGTCTACAGTTGACAAACAAACCCTTCCCAATTATTAATACTAATGAGGAGGGTGTCCTCATGAAGTAATGGATAAAGCAATGGATTCTTGAACTCTAGTCGCGCTATTATGTTCACTTTCAGACAAATACCCTAGGGAAAGATATGAACCCCCTTATCCTCCCAGCTATGAGTTAAATAGTACAACTACTGTTCTTCTAGAAGGATGGCTTTAGCATTAAATAACCTACAAAGGTTGATATGCCATTAAACTAAGAAACCAAAACTGTAATACTAAAGAATTCACCACAAATAGTATGGTTTTGCCCAGCAGGTGGCTTGGTCAATTTATAATGCTTGCTAAACCCACTCCCTTGGCTACATTGTGAATAGCTTGGTGTGCTCACAACCTCATGATACAGTATTTAAAATATCATCATATAATATCGTAAATATTGTCTCTTCACAAAATATAGAGAGACATGTCTGATACTATCTTAAACTTCAAAAAATTAAGTTTTTTTCTTGAGTTTCTATGATTAATTCATATAAAACAATTGTTTAAATAAGCACAGATTTATAAACAACATTAAGATATTTCTTCAATCTTGCTTCTATTAAAAACTTGGATTTGACTACTATTATAACCCTTACCAATGAGAATTTGCTTTTTATCTGATATATTTTACCTCTTTCCTAGCATCTGATAATTTTACCTCTTACCTAGCATATAATAATTTTACCTCTTACCTAGCATCTGATAATTTTACCTCTTACCTAGCATCTGATAATTTTACCTCTTACCTAGCATCTAATAATTTTACCTCTTACCTAGCATCTAATAATTTTACCTCTTACCTAGCATCTGATAATTTTACCTCTTACCTAGCATCTAATAATTTTACCTCTTACCTAGCATCTGATAATTTTACCTCTTACCTAGCATCTAATAATTTTACCTCTTACCTAGCATCTAATAATTTTACCTCTTACCTAGCATCTGATAATTTTACCTCTTACCTAGCATCTGATAATTTTACCTCTTACCTAGCATATAATAATTTTACCTCTTACCTAGCATCTGATAATTTTACCTCTTACCTAGCATATAATAATTTTACCTCTTACCTAGCATATAATAATTTTACCTCTTACCTAGCATCTGATAATTTTACCTATTACCTAGCATCTGATAATTTTACCTCTTACCTAGCATCTAATAATTTTACCTCTTACCTAGCATATAATAATTTTACCTCTTACCTAGCATCTGATTATTTTACCCCTTACCTAGCATATAATAATTTTACTTCTTACCTAGCATATAATAATTTTACCTCTTACCTAGCATCTGATAATTTTACCTCTTACCTAGCATATAATAATTTTACCTCTTACCGAGCATCTGATAATTTTACCTCTTACCTAGCATATAATAATTTTACCTCTTACCTAGCATCTGATAATTTTACCTCTTACCTAGCATATAATAATTTTACCTCTTACCTAGCATCTGATAATTTTACCTCTTACCTAGCATATAATAATTTTACCTCTTACCTAGCATATAATAATTTTACCTCTTACCTAGCATCTGATAATTTTACCTCTTACCTAGCATCTGATAATTTTACCTCTTACCTAGCATCTAATAATTTTACCTCTTACCTAGCATATAATAATTTTACCTCTTACCTAGCATCTGATTATTTTACCCCTTACCTAGCACCTAATAATTTTACTTCTTACCGAGCATCTGATAATTTTACCTCTTACCTAGCATATAATAATTTTACCTCTTACCTAGCATCTGATAATTTTACCTCTTACCTAGCATCTGATAATTTTACCTCTTACCTAGCATATAATAATTTTACCTCTTACCGAGCATCTGATAATTTTACCTCTTACCTAGCATATAATAATTTTACCTCTTACCGAGCATCTGATAATTTTATCTCTTACCTAGCATATAATAATTTTACCTCTTACCTAGCATCTGATAATTTTACCTCTTACCTAGCATATAATAATTTTACCTCTTACCTAGCATCTGATAATTTTACCTCTTACCTAGCATATAATAATTTTACCTCTTACCTAGCATATAATAATTTTACCTCTTACCTAGCATCTGATAATTTTACCTCTTACCTAGCATCTGATAATTTTACCTCTTACCTAGCATCTAATAATTTTACCTCTTACCTAGCATATAATAATTTTACCTCTTACCTAGCATCTGATTATTTTACCCCTTACCTAGCATCTAATAATTTTACTTCTTACCGAGCATCTGATAATTTTACCTCTTACCTAGCATATAATAATTTTACCTCTTACCTAGCATCTGATAATTTTACCTCTTACCTAGCATATAATAATTTTACCTCTTACCGAGCATCTGATAATTTTACCTCTTACCTAGCATATAATAATTTTACCTCTTACCGAGCATCTGATAATTTTACCTCTTACCTAGCATATAATAATTTTACCTCTTACCTAGCATCTGATAATTTTACCTCTTACCTAGCATATAATAATTTTACCTCTTACCTAGCATCTGATAATTTTACCTCTTACCTAGCATCTGATAATTTTACCTCTTACCTAGCATATAATAATTTTACCTCTTACCTAGCATCTAATAATTTTTACACATTACTTTTGTACTTTTTAATAATTCATTCATTGTAGATGTCTTGGGCATTAATTGAAAAAAGTTACAAAATTCCCCTGATGGAATCAGCCACTTTATAAATGAATAAAAATATCAATATACATATAAATAAATATAGTATTTTCTAAGTCTTCAAATGTTATCATAAATTGGTAAATAAATCTTTGATGGAATGTTTCTATATCTATTATAACATTTCCATCAGGAAAAGCTTCAACAGATACAGAATTTTTTTTTAATCTTACAAAAAATATCAGGGAACATTATTACTGTCTAACTGTCAATGTTTCCCAATAATATTTCCAGATCATTATCTGATGAAGATCTTACAGAATGAAACATGAAAAATATATATATATGTAAACACTCCATCAGATTATTTTTCATATTTTATATTTCTTTCATTTTGTTGGCTATTTTGACTATATATTTATTTAAATATATGTATTTATTAAAAGCAAAACAAGAGGAGATTTTATATTAAAAAAAAAAAATTGCTGCAACAATCAACAGGTTCTTAGTATGAACAATATTCCCTCTAATGTTTCTCTGACCGATGCATAACCAAAAGCCAGTGAGAAACTAGAAAAATGAAGTGTGCAGAAGAAGATAATTTTCTTTTGATGTAATCATCAAATTTTTTAGCCTAAAGTTTATGAAACAGACATCAGAGCTAGTTCTATATTAAGATTGTTTGTTCAACCATTATTGAATCACTTTTTTCCCCCTTGAAACTTTCAAAACTCATGCATAGCATTATACATTTACTACATGGCAGAATTTTTTCTTGTCTACACCGCAAAAGTTAAACTATGCAATGATCAAAGATATAAAAATCATATAAATAAATATTCTTTTGACAATTTCTTGATAAAGTTACATTAATATACATTAAGGGTGTACTTATTTTTGCACAATGAAATATTCATATTTTTGAGTTTCAATGCTGTAAAGATTGGTAATAAATAATACCTAATAATATCTACTCTGATTGTAAAATGTCCCACTCAAAAAATTAAAATTCTTTCTTTCATTTAAAAAAAAATTAACATTTATGGGTGACTCCATCTCTCTCTCTCTCTATATATATATATATATAAATCATAATGGTTAAAGTGTTTGCCAATGGTCCAGGAGGTCAGTGTTAAACCCAGGTTGAGTCATACCAAAGACTCAAAAACTGGTAATTGATGCCTTCTTGCTTAGCATCAGGTATATACTAAGGGTAATTGGAACAATCCAGGGAAAGGAGTACAGTTCTCCACTATACCTAAGTATTGTAGCAATTGAAAAGACAGCCTTCAGGTCACCTTTGACTACAGTCAGCCTACTTTAATATATATATATATATATATATATATATATATATAATGTAAAATTGTTCACCCACATTGCACAGTTTCACAATGATTTAATCATCAGGTAGGAATATATTAGTATAATAAATTAGATTAAAATCTACTTAAAAGCCAACTTTTACTGCTATTTTAGTTTTAGAAAAAGATTAACAATGGTTACATTACCAAATTTTAATCTCTCTCTCTCTCTCTCTATATATATATATATATATATATATATATATATATATATATGTTTTGTTGTTGGTCCAAAGAGAGAAAGAAATATTTTAAAATGAGTAGGTCCACAAAGAGATTGGTATTTTTTTTAGGATTTATTCATTTATTTGGTTCTTACATACATGTATCTTTGCAGCTTGTTGCTTTCATCACAGATCATATATGACACAAGGCCTTGTTAATGGGGTATTCAATGAGACTTGAACTTGTGTTTGCACTTTGAATGGTTTTCAGTTGGTTATGAGTTTATATGGAAGTGACTCCTCTCTTTTTCTAAGAGTGTGTTCACATTAGCCTGCTTTACCCCTCATTGGTATTTGATATTTGATATGAGTTTGTCATTGTGTATGTATGTGTGTGTGTATGTGTGTTGGAGTGGTTTCGAATTTCATTTACAGTTATTTTTTCTGTGTGTGTGTGTGTGAGTGTGTATCTTGAGATTTTGTGTGTGTACTCGCATGTGTGTGTGTGTGTGTGTGTGTGTGTGTGTGAGTTTGTTATGGGAAATGTGCTCAATTCAATAAATATGCTAGGCTTTATCTCTGCTTAGCCCTAGAAATCTAGTAGTAACTGTCGGGCTTGACAAAGAGGTAGAGAAATGTATAAAAATAAAGGAGATAAAAAAGGAGGGTGGGAAAGCTAAATTTCCTTACCTGAAAGAGAAGCATGTCCGTATTTCTAAAAACGAAAACAACCAGTTCCCACAAAGTGATTTATTTCAAGTGAAATAAACTTTCCAAAACCTGACTTTGCATATTTTTCCCAATGCTTGTCGCAAACATTGAATTTAAGGTAACAAAAATAAGATACATTCAAGTAACAACAATATTATAACCAAAAAAAAAGGGTATAAAGAAATATATAACGACTAACTTGCTCGAAGCAATACCGTCAACCACCCACTGTCAGTTTAACTTTTGTTAATGATAAAATAACTTTCTTTGGTATTTCATGTCAAATTTTTAGGGTTTATTCTTCTTCTCAGCGTCTCCTTCTTGTATAGAATCAACCTGGACAACCGTGTTCATCTAGTTTTCTGTGTAGAATTGTTGAAAACGAAGTTAAGTATTTCTTTAAGTGAACTTCGAGTAGACCACTGCTTCCTCCTCTTAGAGTTTTATATCTTTCTGTTTCAACTCGAATTTTCTTCCGTCGAGCCTATGAAGGTTTTTCCTACATCTTCTGACCAGCAAAAAAGTGCAGACCTTAGACTCAACTTTCTTTTGAAGGGGACAGCATACCAAATCCCAAATAGCAGGCAGTAGGCTAATTGTTTCAACAAGTAACAATAAAAACCTTGCAAAGAAAAGAAGCTTAGCCTAAACGACTAAATAGGCCTATTTTGCTCAAGCCACCTTGCTTAAGAAAAAGCTACCTAAAGTCGACAGTAAATAAACAAGAGCTCACAAAGCAAAAAAAAGTGATCTTTGCAGAGCCTTCTCCTCGTGCTGAAAAAAAACAAAAATGAGGGAGATCCCTTGGCAGATCTCACTTGAATAACAGTGGGGCTTGTGTTTATGCTCGGGGTGAATCTCGCCAGAAAACGTGATGGTGTGAGAGTCTCGTGACGCATGCGCAATGAGTCTTCTCGGGGCACTGTTGTTCTTTTTGGTTCGAGAGGTGAAGAGGAGAAAATGCAGAGACAGAGAGGAGGGAGTCGCGGTAACTTTTGTGATGTAGAAGTGGCCGAACTGAAAACACATTTTTCTCCTGCTGCACTGGGTTTCAGCGAGTAGTCGTTCACCATATATTTTCTTGTTTGGCCATTCAAGTCTATAGGGGTGCAACTGCGTGTTTGCTGTTCTCACGGTGATATTTATGTGCGTTTGGGGTATTTAGACATGCGAAGGTCCGACCTAAGGTTTCAAAGTCTTGGAGGAAGGACGTTAAATTACGCTCTGAACCTTAATTGTTTTCACTGCAAGGAGGAAGAACTTCAAATCACTTGCTGTTTTGTTGCCTCCCTTTTTTATTTAATTCACAACAGGGCTAACGGCACAACTTCACAATAGTCAACCATATTTGAGCAGACATTTACTGACAAATCTACAAAATTCAACAGTGGTACAGTGGTTTGAAATTTATTGTTAATTATTTTTTAATAATAATTTTTGTGTGTATATACATACGTACACATCTATGTATGTTTGTGTCCATTTGTGTGTGTGTGTGTATAATTCCTGTTTTATTCAACTTTTAAATTTATCAATAATTTTTCTTCTTTTATTTGAAGTAGCGTGTAGTTGTTAGTTTGGTATATGGGCATTATTTTTAATTAAACTTGACTACATTCGTGTAGGTGTTTCGATACATTTAATTTTCTATTTTCTGTTATTCTAATATTGCTCTTGTGAAGTTATATTTTTGTATTAAGGGCCTGTGTTGACCTAATATATACTTCTTTGCAGTTGCTACATTCGATTATGTAAACTAAGTTTTTTTTAGTTGCAGCTTAAGTCTTTATTTATTAAATAATGAAAGTAAATCCGACAATATAGAGAAAAATTAATAAACAAGGTAATCCAAGAGTTTAACGAGAAAGAAAATCGACGCTATAACGTTTCGGTTTTAACGAACCATGATCAGGACTAGGGAGGATGATATCTAGTGATGTTAAATCAAATACAAAAAAAACAAAACAATGAGGAAATACTCTGTATATAGGGAAAGGGATAACCGTTTAATCAATAAATTAGCGTTCGTCTTTAAAATGATGTCATATGACTTTTTAGGAATATTCTCTAGAACTTATTTGTTCACCAAGAAAGATTTTGAATCGGAAGAAGAAAGGAAGGGGAAGGAAGGAGGAGGAGAAAAGAAAGAACGAAAGATAGAGATAGAAGAGAGGCTGGGAATGTGAGGAAGAGAGAGAGGGGGGAAGAAAAGAAAACACACAAAACAAAACAAACGTAAATACTTAAATAACTAAATAATGTAAATCACAAAATAAATCTATGTAAATTAATATTTCATAAATTAAAATATGAAAAAGTAGAAAAACGGCCATTGTGAGAAAAGGAAATATTATATGAAAGAAGGAAAAAGGAAAGTGATAAAATATTTACTGGAGAAAGGGTGAGGGAAAAAAGAATTGAAAGGGGGGAAATCTGAGATATCTTTGTGAAAATGCAATGGGGTGGAAAATAAGTGTGTAATGGATAATAGGGAAACTGTGATATATGTGGAAAATGATTAATTAAAGATGGAATACATTATAGCTACTTAGAATAAGTTTCCCCAAGTACAGGGAGATGTTGTAAAAGCCGAGTGGATTGTTAAAGGAGGGGTAAAGTAAGACTGCATCGACTTTGTCTTAATCTTTTGTTGTGGATGTAGACTAACATCTTAGCATCATTAAAATCGAAGTTATGATCTGACTTAGAAATGTGTTGAACAAGTGCACAATTAAGATTACCAACTCTGATGTCTCTTCTGTCTTCATTCAAACATTTGTGAATGTTCAATATATTTTGATTTACAATTTTTGCAAGGAATACAGCAAACACCAGCATCAGAAACGATCTTGCGTTGAGGACTCGAGTGTATTAAATCGCAGATCGTTTTAGAGGATAAAGTAGAGGTTTTAATATCAAGTTTGTTTCCTATGATGTTAGTGGAAAAATTGTTAGGCAAAATAATGAGTGTACGGGGGAGGGGAATAATTTTATCGGAGGGTGTGTTGATATTAATTCGAGGTCGATTTTTATAGTTGATTTTAAGGTTTTTAGATTTAGCAAAGTATATAAAAGCTTTGGGGTAAAGAAGGTTAAGAAAAGAGTTTTCTATTCATTATTTAGACATTTCGAGGAACAAATATGTAGGGTCCTAAAGTAAAAACCTATGATAACATCTCTTTTGGTATTTTTATTGTGGTGTGAATAGAAATGTATATGGTCGTTTTTACAGGTGGGTTTACGTCCGCCCAAGGGGCATTCCCTTTGCAATTCAAGAAACGTCGTATACCAGTCATGCACTTCCCCCATGCAACATAATAATGATGGGGAGAGAGTCTATATAGGCATCTCCGCTGGGAATCGGAAACAAAGATTGTATAATCACAAACATTCTTTCTCCAATCAACGACTTAAGAACTGTAGAGAATGAATAAATATATATATATATATATATATATATATATATATAGGATTTACACTCCTGTATTTTAAAATGGCCGTGATGCCACGTGTTCCCAAAACAAAGATGGCGGACGTCGGTAAACTAATCAGTCTCGGGAACCTATTGGTCAGGAAAGTCACGTGGTTAGTGCTCACAACTACATCTATCACTTTGATTTTGTCCCGCGCATTTGGAGCCGACTGCATGACAAAGATTGCCTATATATAGTCTCTTCTTCCAAGAACTCACTCTCTTACACTGTGACTTACGGAGACAGCTCTCTCTCTCTCTCTCTCTCTCTCTCTCTCTCTCTCTCTCTCTCTCACACACATTTTGACTTTCAGCAGTCAACCCCACGAAAATATATACATTCTGCAACCTTTTTCTTTCCTCTTCTGCCTTTTCGGTCAGACTTGTTCAAGCCTCGAACACAGCCTCAGAAATTTCGACAAATCACGAAAGAGACAAACAACCAACATGGAAGAAGAGATGTTCCTCCTAACACACGTTGCTATATTTCTATATATCATTACCTTACATGAAATACTTCGTCCACACACATTTTATAGTCGTCAGGACACTTTCAATATTGAGTCTTTTTCCATAATATACGTTTTAGTACACGCATACACACATGCACACACAGAGGAATATTCAACAGACTCGTGTTAGTAACATACACACACAGGAATATTCAACAGACTATATTAGAATACAAGGCTCATTAAATAAGTTTCCAGACTTTTTTCGAGTGGGCACTTTTATTGATAGTACACACATGAAACTTTAGTTCCATTCGAAGTAATCTCCTCCGGTTGCAATGCACTTGTACCGTTCCAACAACTTCTAGAAGGCCCCATGGAAGTCCTCTTGTGTGAACGTGTCAATGGCCTTCGTCACAGTCTCTTTCCTCTCCTCAATTGTCTCATAACGACAGCCTCTAAGTTTTTCTTTGAGCTTAGGGAATAAGCAAAAGTCACAGGGAGCAAGGTATGGACTATAGGGAGGATGAGGAACTGTCTTGATGCCCATCTTGGTCAAATAGTCTGTGACAAGAATGGAGTTGTGGACTAGAGCATTGTCCTGGTGGAAATGTCACTGACCCGATTTTGAAGAGTGCGGGCCTCTTCCCAAGGAATCTCTTCCTAAACTCCCTTAAAACCTCAACGTAGTAACCCTAACCATAACCCTTAGGCCAATCAACTCTGGTGTATTGACTTCCTTACTCTTCCCACACCTCTCATCATCCCTCACAGACTCCCTGCCTTCCTTGAATCTTTTATGCTATTCAAAAACTGATGCTCGATTCATGCAAGATGGTCGAAAAGCAGTCTGAAGCATTCCATATGTTTCTGTGGCATTTTTTCCAAGTTTAAAACAGAAATTTATTGCATATCGTTCTAAAGTGTCCTCACGTCCAAATTGTATTTTTGAAATTTACCAGCTGTGATAATCAGGCTTTAGTAGGGTGTATTCCAATTCCAGCTGTAGCTGTTCATTTGAAACTGAAATCATAAAAATTGGTCAGTCATGTCATAAGATGTATAGCAATAACATAGTGAATTTTCAAGAGTCTACAACAATTTTAAATGCCTGTACAAAAAAAATCTGGAAACTTATTGTAATGTTTCTTTTTCATGTATTTCTTGATATATAAATTTAATTTTGTTTGTACTGCTTTGTTTTGAATGTTCTTTTCTCTACGTCTCTCACATGGGGGAACTAAACAACAAAACAACAACATGTTCTCCTCCCCAGAACCACACCACTCTAATAGTCGGGCAGTCTTGTACCACGAATAGCACGATACAGGGTGGAACAATAAAATTGTCGCCCTAGAAAAGATGACATGATTCCATTTCCATTTAATGAAAACCGGTTTTCTTTTTTTGTTGCAGACCATCTATTAGTTGGCCAGATGTGTGCAAATCCCAAGAGCTATAGGAGCCTTCTATCATGTCTGAAAGTGACACAATGTTCAATGAGCAAGATCGGAGATGGGCTGCTATACAACTCATGCTCTCTTCTGATCCAAGTTATGACAACAGGACTATTGCCAGCACCCTTAAAATGCAAATCTGGACGGCCCTTTGGAGGTGATTGAGTGGAAACCCAAGGCTGAGGACACCGCCAGGAAGACCCGGACCAAAGAGTTCATTGATGAAACTTCTCAGCAGTGTGGTGATCCCCTGGTGCAATCAGGTGGCCGGTGGCAGACCCTGGGTGTGGCAGTAGCAGGACTCAGCACCGGCCCCCAAGTCCAAAGAGACCCAGGCTTGGCTTCAGAGGGAGTGCTACGACTTTGTACCCCTATCTCACTGCCCCCCTCCTACCCCGACCTGAACCCGCTGGACTACTTCGTTTGGTCATATGTCAAGAACATCACCAACATGACCTCCCCCAACACCAAAGCCAGCTTAATCGCTGCCATCTGCTGAGTATTTGCCGAGCTCCCGCCGGCGCTTATGGAAAAGGCATGCACCCAGTTCTGGATCTGTATCAAGGCGGTGATTGAGGCTGAAGGTGGTTACATTGAATAGATGTCAGCTCTACTACATAATCAAGTTACCTGAATTGATTTTTTCAATAAAAGTTTTAAAATAAAGCTGTAGTGTTGTTTTCTTTAGGATGACAATTTTATCGTTCCACCCTGTACATGTAACTTGTGTATCGATGAAAAAATTAGTATAATTAATTTCAGAGATTGCAGACTACTATTAAACGAATGAAATGAACTATGGTTTAAATGTAGACATAATGGAAAATTCAAATTATCCTGACTGAGAGCTACTGAGGCCCTGATTCTAGGGAATAGCAAGGACAACAATAAGATTTTTATTGGAAATTAATTACAGTTAATCTAGTAGTTGATATCATTAGGGCAGGGAGATTTATATATAGATGATGATTCTGGGAACTTCAGATATTAATAATAAATTAAGTAATCAATTCCCCTTGACCATTTTTAGGGTTAATTAAAGGCACATGGTAGTTGCAGAAAAAGTTTTTTTACCTTTAATTTATTTATCTATCTTGTTTCTAATCAAATTAAGGGGAATATCGAAAATCACACCAGCTGAGATAATTCACAGAAGTATTAGGAGTAAATGAAGAATATGTATGGGGATAGTCATATAATTTATGAGCTTAGATTGTTTAGAAAATCCCATCTGCTTCGGGATTCCTGACATGTACTCAGATTGGGATGGGTTGACCTACAGAGATACCCAGCTCTTGTTTCTTAATGTTTCTAACACCTAGTTTTGACTCCCTCTGACGTTGCCTGAGAATTAAACTTTTTTTTTCTACTTTCATCATACACATATGAACTGTAATTCTACATTTGCTGTCCAGCAACCTCAAGTATAGCATGTAAAAAGTCAGCTGATGAGACATGGACTCTAATGTGAGTCCAAGCACAGATGTATGATTATAGCTTTAATTGAACCAAGGGTTCCAGTCCTATTCAACACTTGTCAATGACATCACCACTCACCTTAAAGTGGCCCAGCTGAAGCCAAAAGCCACTCAGCATTGAATCTGTCTTCGAAGCCCGGCCACCGACTTGATTTTTGTTTGCTGCCTGCTGTGTTTATAGTGTCAGCTGCTGCTACACTGCTGGGCCAATTGAAAGAGCTTCTGTACACAGGATGTTACTTTATTAAATATAAGTACTAATGAAATACTTCATTATACTTTAAAGAGGAACTTTTAAATATAATGTATTTTATCCTGTGGTGATAAACTTATTTCTGAAAGGCTGGCAGAATTAATTCCTTTTGACAAATGGTTTTTGTGTTCAAAGCAGAAGTTTTCTTGTGATGTATGCACAATGTTTTGTTGTCTGACATCACAAGTGAATCAAGCTTTTCTCTAAACAGGGGGCTTTAAGGTTAAGTAGCCGGGACGGCTATAGTATATGTAACTTAAATGAGAATGACATGAGAAGCTGAGAAAACAATATATATATACACATATACATATATGTATATATATATATATGTATCTAAGAAAATATATATAATTAGGTTTTAGTATATATTTAATAGCATGGATGAACACACACACACACACACACTCACACACAAACAAAAAACAAGAACATGTATACATGTATGCATATGAAGGTATATTTGTGTATGTATATAATCTTATAAATTTGCTAATGCTGATTTGCTAACTGGAAAACTTTTGGTGATGCAAAGTTTGTTGTATCTCATAAAAAATATGAACCAAATCTGAAAGAGTCCTTTAAGATATTTCCTAAGCCATATATATATATAAATATATATACATAATTTTCTTGTTGGCATATTTCACCAAAGAGCTTACTTCCACCTCCTACTGTATACATAAATTTCTCTTATATTACACAAGTCCCCTTCTATTACCATTGAACTTAACATCAATTAAAAAAAACCTTTCCTCAATGTTTTAGATGCCTCTCAACTCCATTATTATGGCCTCCATGCCGTCAAAGCAGATCCCCTTGAGCTTAAGATAAGAAAAAAGTTACACTGAGGAAGATCAGGTGAATAGGAAGGTTGTTCCAGTATGGCAATATTCCTCTTAGCCAGGAACTGCCAGATGGTCAGAACATCGTGAGCTAAGGGCGTTATAGTGGTAAAGCAGCCCCAATTTCTCCTGTCACAGTTCTTGTATCTTCTCACCCAAAGCATAATGCATAGGGTTTTCTTGCTTATTGATTATCTGGTTTTGTGGCAAGAACTTGCAGTTGACGATGTTCTTCACATCAAAGAACATGATCATTAACAACTTTGACAACATCGGAAACTTTTTTGGACTACTCCAAAACTTGATTTCCAGGCCCATCTCAAAAATCCATGTATCATCAACAATGATGACTCTACGAAACAAGTTTGGTTAAGACTGAAGACGCTCAATAATATCCTGAGACACCTGCATGCACCACATCTGCAGACTTGGCATGATTTTTGTACAGACTTTCCACATGCCCAAATCTTCAGTGATAATCTTCCAAACACTGTACTTTTTCTCATCCATTTGACTCGTAATCATTCAAACAGATGACCAATGATCACCACAGACCTTACCCACTTGACAGAGATCTCAGTATCACTTGTTGATGCTCTCCTTCTCCTGGAGTCATCCTTCCCTGACTTGCACCTCTTTATAAACCCCTTGTTACACTCAAAAACACATGTGCATGATATGGTGTTATCTCCATACAGTTATTGAAGTATTTCAAGTGCTTGTGATGGAGTTTACGCCGACTGGACCAAAAACTTCAGATTTATTTGTTGCTTGGTATTCATTACTTGCTCCTAAGTGCTCATAGCTGAGCAACCTAAAAAAGTGGAGGTGTAAACAAAAGCATGTGAAATGCATTGTTTGCAGAAAGCTTTGATTCCGATTATTTCCTCCAAAGATATCTTGTTAGATAATAACACAATCCACTTATCCCTCTTTCAGCCATAGCTCATACTGCCTACCCCATCCCATTACTTTCCAAGCAGACCTTGTATATATACTATCACCAGTATTAAGCAATCTTTATCTAAAAATATAGCAGCCTACATTATACATACACACATACATACATACAATATATATATATATATATATATATATGAAACTGATTTTAATCCGGGTACAGTATATGCATCATGTTTGAGCATTATTGGTAGATCATTTTTTTTAATCCCTGCACATATTGATATGTGATTTATGTATTTTTATATTTTACATTCTTTAAGTATTAGTTTAATGAGAAAAGGGTACATATTGCAAAAATCTGTTAGTTGATAGAAAGAGATTCATGATTAAAGTACTTTCTATGCATCATTTACATCATCATCAATTCCTTCTCTTCTTTTTTTATTAGATGTGTATTTATTGTGTCAAAGTTATTATTTAAAGATATTCCAGTACTGTATTGTAGCATTAAGTGTGTTCTTTATTTTCAGCTCTCTGCAATGTTTATCTTTTTTTTCAAGTTTCTGGAAGTTTTGCTTATGCAAAGTCTATTTGTATTTGTCATTGAATATAATTTTAATTATTTCAAAGGTGTTATTTGTATATTTGTTAAGATAGGTTAGATTTGTTTGGAGTTTGGTGGTTATAGTGATTGTTGGAAATATTATGTGTTAATATCTTCTGGGACTTTGTTTAATTCATTTTCCTTCCTTTTTTATATTGTATATGAAATGATTATGATAATGTAGGAGTTTAAAATTTTTTCAATATAATTTTCGTTTTCTGGTAGGGTTTCAAAGCTGCAAATTCTTAGTGCTTTTGATCAAATAATACCAGATTTTATTTTATGTGGTGTTAGTAAAAATATATCAAGGCATTTTTATTATTGGGTATTCTGTATATTTTTTATGAAAGGGAAGATTGTTACCCTATATTTGTATGTATATGTGTTTATGTTTTTGTTTCCTTTATCATTGTCACAAAATTTGTTCTTTCTTTTTTATTTTAGAACTTTATTTGTTTTTTTAATGGCTTTCTTATAAAATCTAGACACAAAACTATTGTTTATATATTTGAAAATAAAGCAATAACATTATGAATAAATAACATAGGACAGTTATTTTTGAAAATCAACAGGCAAACTAGAAATCCCATAACTGTGTCAAATACCATTTGTTAGTACATATAATACCTTTTGCACATTTATAATGCATAACATGTTTAAAATGATGTAGCACATTTTGATGTTAGCACTGATGTGAAAATACAGAAATCAACACCAATACACACACACACACACACACATACATGTACATATACGTGTATGTCTGTGTTTGGGTATGTGTGTATAATATATATTTATATGAAAAATCATATATACATATATTTACTAATACTGTAATATAAACAAAAAGTGCTCAATATCAATGAATATATATATATATATATATATATTCAATTTTCAAAATATATATATATATTTTCAAATTTCAAAATATATATATATATTTTCAGTTTTCAAAATATATATATATCAATCAAAGGATATTCACACACACACACACACGCACACACACACACATATATATATATATATATATATATATATATATATATTAATGCATGAAAAACATTAAAATGTTGATTTTCTGTGCAGATAAACTCATACAAACATACACATCAAATATTTTCAAACTTGTAAGCTGTCATTGCTTTCAGTTTAGATTTTAACATAACTTTCAGAAGAATCAAGAACCAAAATTGTTTGTCAAATTGTCAAGCAAGATAAAAGATTTAGCAAATGCACATGATTGCGCAAGTGTACAAATCCTTGCCAGAAATTGCAGAACTTTGTGATTTATCTTAATGGGGCAACCAAAAGCAAATAAAGCTTTTATCTTGTTTCTATTTTGTTTTTGGTCTATAACATATGTACAATTTTTGCTGTGTTCATTTGACTGTGAAGAATCTATTCTGAAACAAACAAATCCCCATAACAACTAAAAAAAAGGAAAAGGAGACAAAAGTGTCTGTCATCAGTCCTCCATTAGACAGATGGTTTATCTTTGATGGAATTATACATTGAAGATGGTTTAATGATTTCAGAAGTTGCCATTGTGGCAGTCATTACTATTTTTGTTTCATCTTTATTTACGAAGCTATTAAATTGTTTGGTTGCAGAAATATAAAGAGATCAGAAGAACTTCTTACTCTATGTTTGCTATAAATTCATCATAAATTACCTTGTAAAAGTTTTATCTACAATCACCTGAGAAAACCCTTTGAACCCTCAGCCAACTGGTCTTCAGATACTCTGCACCTTAGTTCAAAAAATTCACAAAAGTTGAGCACAAAATAGATTAAAATTTTGATCTTGAATGTA
Source organism: Sepioteuthis lessoniana (assembly GCA_963585895.1). Classification (NCBI taxonomy): domain Eukaryota; kingdom Metazoa; phylum Mollusca; class Cephalopoda; order Myopsida; family Loliginidae; genus Sepioteuthis; species Sepioteuthis lessoniana. Next base: position 6,561,533 of record OY757912.1, on the reverse strand, counting down.
AGCATCATTGTCAAACTCTTTGCATGACTTCATAAGTAAAGCATAAAACAGAACTTCCAGAGTAAAGCATGATATGATACTTTATAAATAAAGCATGACTCATCACTTCATAAGTAAAGGATAAAACAGAACTTCCAAAGTAAAGCATGATATGATACTTTATAAATAAAGCATGACTCATCACTTCATAAGTAAAGGATAAAACAGAACTTCCAGAGTAAAGCATGATATGATACTTTATAAATTAAGCATGACTCATCATTTCATAAGTAAAGCATAAAACAGAGCTTCATTCTCAGCAAGGTTATCTTGTAGATAAAACTTAAAGTCTTTCTTGAAGGCAGATTTTGTTTTTAACTATACTAAAGACTTGCGGTATAAGATTTGATTTGTTTTAATTTATAATTTAAACAAGTTTTAAAAGTACATCATCATAACCCAATTTAACTCCTGGATGAGGTTGCTTACATTTTACTCTGCACTAAAACCTTTAAGAAAGGCATGAATCCATCTCTTTTCTCTACAGTGATGGGTAAATATGAGAGCAGACTAAGTTCTTAAGCTTTTATATAGCTACTAATCTAGGAAAAGGAAAACTTTAATTTTAAACAAACCATACTCTGCCAAAAATTGAATTTGTGTTGCATTCTCCCTGTAATAGAGGGATTGGGTAAATATATTCTCTTTGGCCAGATAAAATCAGTAAAAGACACCAATTTTAATACCAATAAAATTTAAATCTCTTCTCTAGCAATCATCTTCAATTGTACTTCATGTAAGATTGTGTCATGATGTAATGCAGTTGAGTAGAGATAAATATGGTATAAATGAAATGATGAAGAAGAACACCAATGTTAAAAAGGATATTCATATTTAAAAGGGATCTTGAAAATAAAGATTTGAATACTTTGATATATATACGTGTAAATATAAACATATTCAAGCTACATGGTGTAGACAGAAAAATACTATACAAGATATGATAGGTTTGGAAATTTAGTTAGAACAAGGGTCATGCAGATCGAAAAGAAGTCTCAGGCTGCAAAGTTAGACCGGTAAACAAGGGTCTATTAGATGGTCAGAGGTCAGACTCCAGTTAAAGAAGACAAGATAGATGAAGAAAATTAGAGAGCCACAGAGAGACAGAGAGAGACAGAGATAAGAAAGTCCCAAATGCAAAATATAATCTCATTTAGTTGGTTGGTTGATTAATTTGTTCATTGGTTGGTTGATTGAGGGATTGATTGGCTGATTGATTGGTTGGTTGATTATTTGTTTGTTTGGTTGATTGGGTGGTTGGTTGGTTTTATAGCATCTGAAACCTTGCAGCATTATTTCATGACAAGGTCAGTCTTTTTTATAATTAAATAATTTCAAGTTACTAATCATATCTATATTGTTTGTTTACATTTATATGATTTCAGTTATTTTTATCAAATACTAATAATTTCAAAATAGATCTCTAATACCTATAGATAAGATCCTAACTGGTACTACTACTCAAAGTCAGATTGGACCTGGGAGTAATGGCAACAAAGGATTGACTTCATACTCCTCTGAGGTCCAGAATTGAAGCCTTTCTACCAGATGCAGTTTCATATCATACCCAGAACCCTCCTTTTGCTAGGGGTTGGTCTTACCCCTCAGCAAGAATACAATTGGTATATTCTAGGCCTTGCTGACAAATGATCAGTAATTCTAATATTCCAACTTTCTAATAACCATCAAGGAAATAAAGATCAGTGGTCCTATGATTAAGAAATGGTTATTATTTATTTACTTCTCTCAGCCACTGATTCATCAAAATAATTTCCCATCAACTACATAACACTTGCTTACAAAATGAAACAGCATTGTGACACCCTCAAATCATTTTTTCATATCCAGAATAGAAAACCAATATAAGGCATCTTGTTTTTAATATTAACACTTTAAATGAAATAGAAGTGTAATTTTTATAATTTTTTGCTTAGACCTCAGAAAAGAATTCTTTTGAAAAAGAAATCAACATTAGAAAAAAAAATGATATACAGTATTGCCCATAAATAAGTACAGACCTATAATTATTTTAGATAAAAAGCTTAGTTTCTTCAAAACAAAATTTATCAGGATTTAATTAATCATAGTAAAATTTAATTCAATCAAAACTCTGCACCCAAGAAAGAAATAAAACTTGGTTAAAAAATATACTTGCAGTGTGTAGAATTTTCTGTATTGGTGTACTTATTTTTGTGTTACTCTTCCATATCACAATCCATGCAAATAAGAAAAGCAAGACATGCTGGGCACAGCTAGGCAAGTGAAGACAAACTCATAAGAGACATTCAACTGTGGACTCCAACACATGGAGACACCAGTGTTGGCTGACCATCAAAAATTTATATTCATCAGCTCTGTCTAAACACTGGATACTGTCTAAAGGACTTACCAAAAGTGATAGCCATAGGAATTGGTGGTGAGAGAGAGCCAAAAGAATCCCTGCTGTCACCATACCTTGAAGACGATGATTATATATTCGTATTTTTGGTGACAGATTGTCAATGCTGTAGAGTTTGATGATAAATAATACCTAATAATATCCGTTTTGATAGTATGATATCCCCGTAAAATTTAATAAAATCCTGGTATCTTTGATTTAGAAGGAAATTAATTTTTTTTTAAAAGTTGGTGTTGTACTAATAGACAATACTGTATGCTTAAAGAAGTATATAAGAATAATTTTAAGTATATCATATAAATATAGTTATAATTATATTATGTATGTATAGTTATAAGTATCATAAATAATATATTAGTCTACATATTTACCAACCCCTCCATTCGGACAGGATATAACACAAGGTCAATTTTAAACGGAGTTTAACAGGTTTGAATTCAGAGTTTTCCTTCTCCTAGACTAGTAGCCTCACCAAGGCTGAAGAATCTTGTCTGCCCTACTATTTACCCATAGCTGGAGGGAGAATAATTGGATTCATACCTTTCCCAAGGGTATTAGCGCTAAGTGAAATGCAATCAGTCTCGTCCAGGATATGAACCCGTGTCAACCTGTCAATTTCCTATGATGATAACCATTACACCATGGGCCCCTCCATATGATTAAATAAATAATATATTAGTATAATTTAGATATCCAAAACTGTATGTTTAAAAATACTTATGGAATAAGTTTGTTGAGTATAACCAAGTTTTTGCTAGGTTTGTATCCAGCACTAGCAATCATCATCATCATCAGCAGCAGCAGCATGGGCAATAGAAACAAAAATTTTTTTCACAATAAGAGATACTTTATAGGACTGGATATAAAAACCGATTGAATGATTGAAATAAGTAGATGTGTCTTTTACTTGCATTCAAAAAGATTTTTTTATATTTCATACGACCATTGCAAGTTAAAATCAACTACAAAATAGAATTTTTGCCAAACCTTTTCAATCCTTTCAGTAACTTTTATATTAATGCTTCTTATAACAATCAAAAACGTCTTTTTTTTTTATTGTTTCCTTCTTGGTCAGTATATATAGATAAAAAAATTGGTTTCTATTGACAATGCTTGTAAAATTTACCTCCTGGTACACATTGTCAGTGAATTGGCATCATTCAAACGATGGAGACATTTCTTTCTTTAACCAACTGGCACAAGTTCAAGCTTCTGAGCCGACAGTCAATTTCAGACATTGCTTTTCTCTTTATAGCTACAGAGATTAATTTAGTAGTAGAAGATTGACTAGAAACAATATATGCAAAGAAGTTGCTCAGTAGCTTGAACCCAAGACCAGAAATTTTGATATATATTTTGCTGTTTTTTTTTTTTTGAGGGGGGGCTTAGAATATGCTGATTGTATCCCCCGCAGAGGGGTGAGACTCTCCAAAAAGGAGGGTCCAGGCTATGACAATAAAGTACATCTAATCATGTGGCTCCTGTTCTGAAGATCTAGAGAATGAGGATCACCTCTTCATTGCCATTACTTCCAAGTCCACTCTGTCCTAGAGTGATTGTGCATTTTAACATGCCATCTACAAGTCAAGTAGATCTGTTGAAAATCATTTGTATTAGATAGGAATACTTGATATCATATAGCTGTGTGCAAAAAACACTTTGGAAACAACTACACAAAAAATGTAAATATAAATGTACAATGTATGCAATCTCTAAGATCTAGGTATAAAATAACCCTACACAGGTTGATCTGTCATTAAAATCATTTTGTCAATCAATCATTTTTATGTTTCTTGTTCAGTCTTTCTTGGGACTAATTGATTGTGATTTCATGACTAAAACTATATCAACATGATTTGCCTGGTAATTAAGAACAATTCATTATATAAAGAAAGACAAAGATATCTAGCTCTTAAATTCTTACTGCTGGAACTAGATAAGGTATTCATAGAACAAATCAGTGAAGAATAATAGAAATATTTCCTGATTTTCATAGCCTCTAACAGAGTGTTTTCAGTCATGACAGTAAAGAAAGGCAAGGAAGATCACTCTAATATATGCAGTATATGAGTGGGATCAAGCTGTATATGAATGGTGTCAAGCAGTATATGAACTCTGTATAGCAGCAGAATAAAGTGGAATATGATATTACGAGTTAAAAGAAAAACATTATGTGGTTTAATGGTTAACATCATAGAAAATAGTTTCAGCAACCTTAGTTCAAATCCTGTACAAAATTGTTTTTATTTTATTTCAAAAAGGTAAATAAAGGTCAATAGTAGCAAACTGATATATTTAGATTTAGTATAGCAACTAATCAAGAAGTAAAGCTTTTAATTCAAACCAACTGTACTCAACTAAAAAATTAACTCTGCTTCATACCCTGCTCATGGCAGAGAGATTGGATAAATAGAAACAATCCTCACATCTAAAGACAACCTTAAAGTGGCCTTGAAACAACTGTATGGCCAAATCAGGTGGTCCTCATTGATTTTAACCATCACATTGTTATATATGGTCCTCACTTTATGATTTATGTTATATTTATATAGCTTTTAAACTACAAGCAGCCAGCTCCCATCTCCTTACCTAATGTCAGTTTATTATTCCCTTCAGTTTTTCTCTTCTCAAGTCCATTGTTTTTTCATCCAATCACACCAATGTCTCCTTTATGTGTGACATAATGGTATCAAACAGAATGTTGTAAAGTTACACACCAAATGTACGATTATACCACCACATGCTTGAACGGGTTGATGCGTGTATCACTATGTCTTAAGTAATTATTGTACCCTGTTGAAACCTTGCCATGGGAAAAGTTGACGGACACACAAAATGCTGTCTTAGTTCACTAACACAAAAATTTATTTGCTACTACACTTTGTTAGTAGTCATTGGGAAAAAGAAAGAAAGTATGAAAGCTGAGTCAATTGCTTTAGCTGGACAAAGAAAAACCACGTCATAAGGAGAGAGAGAGAGAGAGAGAGAGAGAGAGAGAGAGAGAGAGATCAAACACAAAATTTGAATTTTCTTCCAGGTTTTATCTTCTAGTTCTCATTCATGCTTCTTCATGGAGTCTGTCCTCACCACTGTGCATTTGGGCTTCAACTTTTTGACTATCTTCATATTGTCTTTGCTCATCTTCACTCACATCTCTAACTCTTTGCATCCAGCTGCTTACTAAATTTCAAACCCAAGTCGTCCTCTTACTTCCGCCTGGTGTCAGGGGGAGGACCATAGCCATTTCCGGTGGTTCCACACCTGCGCAGAAGATTTGGGACCTCCGTTTTTCTCCTAGTCCTTTTTAATTATTGTAGTCATTCACCGGTGACTGGCTGATCTACCGCTGAAGACGTTCCAGCTCGCAGCCATTCCTCCCGACCGCTGAAGACATTCCAGCTTGCAGCTGAACTGGTTTCTTCTGCTTACCACATTCCTACCGATGCAGTCTTCCACTGAACCTATGACCAAGTTTATCTTGACTTTCTGGCGATCATCAATCAACATACAAACTGTCTTTATTAGGGCTTGCATAATAGAAAGTCTTATCTTTTGAACTACGAACCATCATTTCAATCCAGAGATTTTCCTGTCTTACGTGACCTGATCGACAGTCTTGTTCCAGATCTCTACCAGCAGATCAACAATCCACTCCTACCCGAAACCGATCCTAATCAACTTCAACCAAACGATGAATCCAATATCATTTACAAACTTGTTTGTTTCGCAGTTTTATTGAATAAAACTGACTTTCGCTGAACTCAACATTATCGTAGCTGCCTTGGCTATTCAATCTAAAATCACCTGTTTAGAGAAAACCCTGAGTCACCCATGACGTCAAACAACAAAACGTTGTACATACATTTTACGAAGCAAACATCTGTTTCTAACACGAACTATTTGTTAAAAGGAATAATTTTGATGGACTTTTGGATATAAATTCGTAACCTCAGGATAAAATACATTATATTTAAAAGTTTCTCTTCAAAGTATAATGAAATATTTCATTATTATATTTAATAAAGAAATTTACTACTGAAATCTTATGTAGCAGTGTACTTGACCATTTGCATAAAAAATGCATCACACAACATTAGTCAGTATTAAAACTGCATGTGGAATGTTGCTTTAAATTAGGAAAAATATTTTGTGTGATTTTTCTCACATTGCAGCGGGCATTTGGAGAAGATTGTTTGAAATGCTTTCTGTTGAAATAACATAACAAATTGGGAAGAACACAAACCAAAATGACAATCCCTAAATTGTATAAACTTCTGCATCAATAGACAACAATCACATGGAGAAAATACCTGCTGTGATGCAGAGAAATCATCACCTAACTATCCTCAAAGTCTCATTAGAGGTAGGAATAAAAAATTTGTTCAAAATGATTTTAAAAGAAAAACTAATTATTCATCATGTTGCTGAAATTATGTGCTGCATCTGCTAAAAGCTGATAAAAACACAAAACCCCATGCCAATGTCAGCCAGGAGCTGGTTAAATGCTCTCTTCTCTCCTTTTGGTTCCAAGTAAAAATCCACTCAGAAAGATTGTTGATTTTCAAATGATTGAAGGTAGAGAAGAAAATATGCCATATACATCATCCCTCAAAATGAATGTATTTAAGAATTGAAAATCAAAAACAAATGGAAAAGGAAAATGAAAGCAAAAACAAACAAAAATGAAAAGCAAAAAAAAAAATAATTGGGAATGTTGTATTAAATATTACTTCACACATGTTAGAGTTGATGTTAAATGCTTGTTGTTTTCTTCAAATTGAATAAGTGAAAACCAATGTGTTTGTGTGAGACTACGGAATGTCTTAGGGATGTATTTTACAGAGACTTTTTTAATGTCGCAACAGACCTCGGGAGAGGATTGTTTCAGCTCTATGAAATGTTTTATATGGCAATAACATTTCAAACTGGGTATTCTACCAACCAAAATGACAATCCCAAATCTGGATTATCTTCCATAAAGGTTACATCAAGAATTTTTGACAAAGCATGTAACAAATCTCATCTCCCAGATACTCTACTCTTTTGAAAACATTTTTATTTCCAAAGATAACACCCTCCCTAAAAGGTATTTGAAGAGATAGAAGAAAATGAAACATGAGACATCTACATAATCTTTCAAAATGCATTACTAACTGGGAAAAAATTATAGGACTTGCATATCAATCTGGACTACTGTTGTATACTATCACTGGGTCTTAAAAACAATGAGGAATACATATATATATATGAATATAATCTTATATCTTTATTCATCGATAGTGATGCTTGTGTGGAGCAGGAGAGTAATCGGAAAAAGAGTTTGTGTGCACAGAAGAGCTGTTGGGAGTTCGAACTGCCAGAAGGAACTGACTTCAGCCAAAATTCTTGACCTTATATAGTCTTCAAATTCCTATACAGTCCACACACAATGCTTGTTTTCCATTTATCACACCTTACATCCATGCAATTCTTGTTTTTCATTGGCCATGGTTTACATTCACACAATGCTTGTTCTCCATTCGTCACAGCAAGCACACCCACACATTCCTTGTTTCTGGTAATCATTTTGTTGATTATATCTACAGACAGATGTATCTGTCAACAACATCCACCAGGTTCATTGCAGGTCAAGGTGATATATTACACTATATTCCATATCAGCAAATGATGCTTACAAGGAGAATTTTTGGCCAAACACAACAATTCTCATTTAGTTACTCTACTCTCCAGATCTGGCCCAGGCTAGTTTTTTTTATCATTCCAAAAATCAAAGGATGTCAATTTTAGACAATAGAATATAAAGTGTGTATTTATCCAACTCCTCCACAACAATTAGGATGTAACACAATGTCAGTTTTTAAGTGTAATACAAACAGTTTGAATTCAGAGTGTTTCATTCTCCTATACTGGTGAGCATAACTAGGTTAAAGAATACAGCCTGCCCCACTATTTACCTATGTCTGGTGGGATAATAGATGGCTTCATACTCTTCTCAAAGGTATTAGTGTTATGTGAAATAAAAACAACTTCATCCAGGATTTGAACTCAGGTCCTTTTCCTAAGACAATAATCATTATGTGAAGAACACCTCCAATAGAATAGAAGATAAAATGTTCTATGAGACCAGTACACTAACAGACTAGAAGATAAAGTTAAATAATATTGTGAATGGTGCATTAATAGGATTGTTTTAAAGGAGATAAATCTCATTAAGTTGTAGATAAAGCAATAAATTTGTTTTTTGAATAAGTTTGGTTTCTTTTTAGAAACATCTTATACTTCAGTTATTGCTGTTTCTGATCAGTGAGGCTTAAGAGGGAATTGTTTAACAAGGAGAAAATTTTTAAAGAGACAAGTCTTATTTATCTGTAAGTACAGCAATAAATTTGGTTTCTTTTTTTAACATAATTACTACATTTATTAACAACAACAACAACAACAACAAAAAGAATATTATAAATCATAATTATCTACGATGATAAAACATACTAAGGGCTTTATTCCTGGTAAATAAAAATATAATGTCATATGCCAAGTAAAATGTAGATTAATCAGCTTGCTAAATTATAAATTCAATAAATGAACCATCCATCTTCTTTTATGCTGTTTTATTACTTTCACAACATTTGCAATGTAGATGTGTCTAATGTTGAAAAGATTTCCCTATATCATCATTTGCATTTAAACATTTTAAGAAAAGAAATGCTAAAAATGTCTACGACCCAGACTTAGTTACTTTTTACAGCCATAATTTATTTAAAAAATAGAGATCAGTATTGAAGATCTCGTGCGGCTTTAAAAGCCTCAAGAGAAATTCAATTAATCTAACTTGTAATAGTTTTTATCCGTTGCATTTTTCTCCGTGATTATACATTATTCTGACACTCAATTTATTTCAAATCAGAATTGTAACATTGTCTTCATGTTTTTTTAGAAATCACACAGTTAAAAATCTCCTTTGGTGGCTTTTAAATCACATCAAATTACTTCCTACTTATCAAATTTGCTAGATAACACATGAAGATATTAGGTTCCTATGATGATATTGATGCTTCTATTTAGGATGGAGTGAAAGATTTTAATTAGCATGTCATCGCTACTTTTATCTATGGAAAATTTGGAGGATCAAATATTATGTTCAAATTCAGATCCCACAAAACTTTTCTTCACTAACAAATTAGTTTTTATTCTCTCAGAGTATTTTAAGTGCTAATAGGATTGTTATATGGCCTACCTATGAACGTTAATGATTATGTCCAATTCCTCATAAATATGTTGGACACTATTGTGAGCAGGGTAATGTGCTGACTAAGTAGTCACCACGAGCAGTAGTTTACCTTCTTTATGGCACTGACAAGTATTGTATTTTATTTATGTTATAAAGATTTCCATTTCATTTTCTACTTCCGTCTTTGTTATTTCTCATTCAGTAACCTTTTTATTAGGTTACAACACTAACACAATGGTTTTTATTTTCTTAAAGCATTTTAAGTAGAAATAAAAATTTCACAACTATGTTCTAATTTCTTCTGGGTTATGGTAGTATTAAAAATTGCAGGGAGCCAGATCTGGTGTAAATAGAAAGTGTTGTATAAAACATTTAATTCAAAAAGCATCAAAATTGGCTTGATAACATTTTTCAAGTTTGCTTTGATTCATTGACTCTTTTATACCATAAGTCACTCAGCAGTGCATAAGTTTTCATTTGAATTTTGAATTTTTAGAATTAAAAGTAATATGTTGCTACGCATAAAAACATGGATGGTCATTTTACTTAATTACAGCTTGTAAACCAGGTAAAAAGTGTAGTCAGGGTGATCTGAAGCTAAACATATTTTAGACCTTATTTTTCCAATTCAGGTATCATTGGGGAATAAGAAAAGTTTTCTTATTCTTCAGTGATCCCTGTATCAGAAAAATAAAGTTTGAAAAAGGTTGGCTTCAAGTTACCTTACCTACTCTGGATTATATTTGTTTTGTTCATAATTGAAATGATTTTTTATTAACAGCATTAAATAATAACCAGAAATACAATGAAGACGTATAAAATATAAAAGTTTTAAAGATCTTAAAAGCTAAAAAAGAAGTTAGTCTGCATTGTTTGAAAAATTCAACAATTGAAAACACAAATAAAATAGAATGGAGATTACAAAATAAGAAAACAAGTCAGGTTGAAAATCAAGAAAATGGTATTGTTGATTATCTTCAGAATTACTTTTCAACCTAGCAGATGGCATAATATCACTGTAGATGTTCAGAGATGAGTGTAATGAAGTAGCTACTTCCCACAACCAGTGAACCTGATACCTGGTTTTGTGACCTACAAGATTCAGGCACAAGAACACTCACGGAAGGTAGGAGAAACAGTCATACACAATAGTAGTGGATTTTTTAAAAGCATCAGTCAGTTAGTAACTGGCAAAGCAACAAATTGTGGTCTATGATTTAGCAAACAAAAGATCTTTACTTAACTGACATGACAATATCATTTGATATCATCCTCTTTTTGAGACTGCTCCAAAGGAAAGTTACAATACCAATAATAAAGTGAGTGGCATTTTTCTGTGACCACATGCCAGATTTTTTCCTTTCCTATGAACTTGTCATCATGTCTTCATCTCATTTTTTGTTCTGCTAACTCTCTTTGAGACCCTGCAATACAACAATGAGGAAAAACTGGCAAAAACCTTTCTCTTTCAATGCACCATACCATGACAAGAAGAATATAATTCAGTTCATCCTAAGACCCTCATCCAAGAGACAGTAACCAATCTACAGAAAATGATCATCAAAACTAATTTTCTATAACATTTTCCCAATTTAAATAAAGCATCTTTTCATCACCTTTTTTTCATATTGAAACCAAAAGTAAACATTATGAATGCTGTCATATCCTCTAAAAGTTAAACCAGTTTTCTTCATCAAAAAGTTATTTCAGCATTACAGATATATCAGAAAGACTTCACCACATGAGTATAAACATGTGGTTAATTTTTTATTCATACAATCATGGTTCATTGCTTACAAAAAAAGCATAGTCAATGTTGATAAATGTACAGGAAAATATTGGAAAATATTGTTTTATAACACAAAACTTGATTGATTTGTGGAAATAAATAACAGGCTTTACTTTTGGATTATCCATGATAGATAAAAGATTTCATTAAAAGATAAAAAAAACAACATACAGGTAACTTTTGCATCAACTCAATATCAAGTCTATACCCTATAAAATAACACAAAAAGGACCATTATGTTCAGTAAATAGTACTCAACTTTTAATAGTATTTTGATAATTGAATATTATTTACTATTAAATTTATAAAATACAATATAATTACTGAAAATTTGAAAAGTACCCCTTCTATCTCATTGTAGTTACATTTAGTGAAGGCAATTTATTTACAAATATATCAAATATTATGGGACGGAGGTATTAAAAAATGCCTCTCAAGAAAATTTCATAAAAACATATTAATATCTCTAAAATTTACAAAAATCTACTCACATAAAAATCAACTCACAAATAAAACTCAACTTACAAATAAAAATCGATTCACAAATAAAAATTGACTCACAAATAAAAAGTAGGAGTTTTGCTAAATGGAATTGTAATCATCATGGGAAGTGGAATCAGCAACTCAAGTTCAATTCCTGAAAGAGGCTAATTGAATTTTACTTCATGCTAATACCTTTGGAAAAGGCATGAATCCATCTGTTCTCCCCATTCCAGCTATCAGTGAATAGTAGGGAAGATTGGGCTCTTTCACCTTGTTAAGGCAATCAATTTAGGAGAAGGAAAACACTGAATTCAAACCAGTTGTACTCTGCTTTAAAAAAATTGACTTTGTGTCATATCCTACCTATGGTGGAGGGGTTGATTAAATACATACATACTTATAAAATGTTCCAGACAGTATCTTACTCATTGTTCTAAAGGAGGTAAAGTCAGGATCAATGCCTGTGGCAACTCAAAAAGAAAAATAGCAGAAAAAAGTTTGGCACCTCTCTCCCTGATACATATGTTTCTGTGGGAGGATACCTTAAATTAAAATTGACTGAGTATCAAACCTTCCTTTTCTGAGCAGCCCAATTGGCTGAGACTGTAGACTGCACTGACTGCATCTCTGCAGAGGGGTAAGACCCCACTCCCACTGAGTGTCCTGAACATGACACTAAACTTCATCTTCATCTCAAGTCTTGGAGCTTTGGGGAATGCAGAGTAACCCTTTATTGTCATTACTCCCAGATCCACTATAGCTCGGAGTGGTAATACCTGATAGGGTACCATCCATAAGTCAAATAGAACTGTTTAATCATTTACTATACCTGAAACCATTTAACTATATGCAAACAAATGAGCTGTGACTCATTTAAGAATAAAGTTACCCACACTATTAATTTACAAATCATATATATTTGATATATAAACATGGTTGATGTGCCATAAAATACAACCAACTAACCAACCAAATCCTTCACTTAATGGAAGAGTACATGGCAATTAGCATAGTAACAAAAGGAATGTTAGTTTCTTTTCTTAAATAATTAATATATAGAAATTCAAATATATCCATAATTTTTTTCTGCTGATTAATAACTAGTTAGACAACTGGTTAGACAACATTACTTTATCTCTCTTTTTCTCTCTCCTGTTCTTTTAATACTTTTCCCTCCCTCACTATAATTTTCTCTAGCCTAGTCAGTTTGGGCTGTAGAGTGTACTGACTGAGGAGGGGTAAGACCCCTACCCAATGAATGTACTGGAAATGACAATAAACTGCACCTGATGGTGAGGCTCCTGTCCTGGAGCTTTGGGGAATGTGGAGTACCTCTTCACTGCCATTACTCCCAGGTCCACTCTGAGCCTGAGTAGTAGTACCTGTTAGGGTCCTATCTATGGATTAAATTGAATTATTAGTGTTAAATAGCAATACTTGAAACTATTTAGTAGTGTGCGAATGAATGAACTTTTGTTCAATCAAGGATGTTACCTACTAACTATTCACATACAAATTATATATAATATAAATATATTCACTAGATTTGGCATTAGATAGCCTGCAAGGGTTGATATACCATAAAACATAACCAAATCAATATAATATTCTATATTGTGCTCTTCTGTAATTTAACTTGTGTTCTCTTTCTCTCTTTTTCAATTTATCTTTCCTTCAAAAATATTTTCTCTTTCTTTCTTTCTTTCTTTCTTCTGTTTACTCAAGTGATTTGAAAGGATTTCATTCAACTGATGTTCCCACCTTGTCATCTTGCCATCATGGCTGATGTTGTTATTTTGAACCAATAAACAAGAACTGTTCTTCCATTCATAAATAATCCCATCATTTACAATTTATTTAGGAACTGTGCTAGTGTATAATATTGCATTATAATGCTTCAAGTGACAAGTTATTCTCTTCAGTCATAATTTTTTGATTCTCATGGCCTCCAAAGGTATTGTAATTAAAAGGCTTGTACAATAAACAGTTTTATTAATTGTATGGGCATTGACAAATAGAAAACTAATGTTCAATATATTCTCATATTTATGGAGACATATTGATCCAAGTATAATTCTTCATACAAGGGTATATATTTACTTGCTAATGCATATTTATGCGATCAAACATCAACATGCACTTATAAATTCATTTAAATATAAAGCTTTATATTATTTATGATATAGATAATATACAGATATATATCTATATCAAGTATGCCTGCATGAATAGTTTATATACATATTTATAAGCATATATACATGCAAGCATGATAAACATAAAAGCATATGCACTACCGACCAAAAGCTTGGAACCATATTGAATTGTTTCTTTAAGTTCGTAATAAAGGCTCATTTTGCAATTACTCTTAAAGTTCCAAGTGAACTGACTAAGAAAAAGCAAGAGTTGCTTACACACTGCTTGGGAATCATTTTCATGAACATACGTTTACAACTTATGAGAAAGGAAGCTTAGAATTTGCTCTGCAGTAATAAATACTCATTGTGAATTTTTTGATGAAAAGAAAATATGAATTTGTTTTAATTAGAGTTATAATTATTTTATAATCATTTTGATTAAAATTATTGCATAATTACATGCAAATATGAACAAAATAAATTTATTCTTTTAAAGACAAAATTTTTTTTCAAGTTTAAAAAAAAAGTTTTGTAATCCTAAACTTCTGGTCAGTATTATATATATATATATATATATATATATATATATATATTTACACACACACACACACACACACACACACACACACACACACATGTATATGCATATATATATATATATATATATGTTGTATGACAGAGGAAGACAACAATGCTGATCTATGAAAATATACTCTCCTTCTTTTTTTTTCCTTTTATTACCCAAAATGTACATATAGGTAGAGTGAGAGAGAGTCGAAGATGGCTAAGCTTGCACACACATAAGGGCCAAAGTATGAATCTGAGGTGAAACCTCTTCTGCCTTTTCTTCTTTGTTCTCTACTTTTTGAAGACTCATACAGAGCCATCTCAAGGTATCAAATCATCTTAGTTTCTCCTCATTTCTCAACCCTGGGCAGTCTAGTGCAAGGCCAGAGCCCAGAGTAACATGACATCTAGCAGCTGTCTTCCGTAGTCATGCTCAAACAAATTCTTGTGGTCACACCTTCAGTCTGCTACCTATGCATTAAAAGTGGACATGCCTCCTTCTAGCATGCCACCCATACAATTTACACAGCACTTCCACTGGGAATAATCTGCATCCTGTTTAATTTAGGAATCGGGCGCACTTCCTGTTATGCCACCCACTCAACTTATGCAGCATTTCAGCCTGGGCATCTTGTTTACTTTAGGCAACAAGTGAATTTTTTGTTATGTCACCCACACAATTTACATGGCATGTCAAAGGGACCTTCAAGTTAATATCAAGCATACGTATATCTCTCTCTATATATATATACATATATATGAATATTTACATGAATAAATACAAACATGTATCTGCAAAAATCAATATTGTCCCAAACATTTGGTTGATGATGTATATCGACAATCTTATTCCAATATTATGATGCATGTATACTTATATATAGCTGCATTTGAAAATGCATGAATGATTAGCACTTGTATTTTCATGAAACATATAGACCAGTATCAGTATCTAGCAAGCAGATCATTGTGAGTTCACTTCATTCTGGGTGCCCTACACATCTAGCTTTGTATTAAACTAAGTTCCACCAAGTAAATAACAACAATACAAATTTAAGTATTATAAATGATATATGATAGAGTGGGTATTATTCTATATGTCCACTTGTTCAAGTTCACAGCAAAAAATTTTCAAGTAATTTTTTTTGTATGTGATTTAAAGTACATAGACCCTCAGGCTCACTATGATTTTTTTTTATTTTTCCAAATTTTAAAAGTAGGGTTTACTTTCATATTCTAATTCAATGTAGAATGATCACCCATTACGAAAATAATAATTAAAAATGAACTCATCACTGGAAGTTAAAAATATCTGGATATTTGTCTTTTCAAATACTAACTGTATAGAAATGGGTGATCATTCTACATTGAATAAGAATGTTAATATGAACCCCCTCATAAAATAATTGTTTTTTTTTTTTCTGTTTTGAAAAATGAAAAATTTCCAGAGTTTAAGGATTTAATTATTCGAATTACAAAAAAACAGGAAAATTTTTTTTCCTGATGAACTTGAATTGGTGCATGTGAAAAATTATACCATAGAAGGAAATAAATGTTTAGCAAAATTTTGGTATGTGCTTGTTTGAGGTGTATATATCATGTGATCAAAGCAGTTCAAACAGTGAAAAAGATACCCACAGTTGTTGGTAATATTGCGGTAGTTGGTGCACTGACACATTGTGTATTTCTTCACTCTGTGTGTGATTTGAAAGCCATTCAGATGAATGTACAACATTGTCTAATTCTGGAACATGTTTTATGAGTTTGAATTGGGGCACTATGTGACCCTGTTGGCTGGGGCTGCAGAAAACATGGACTGCATCTCTGTAGAGGGGTAAAACTCCCCCAACAAGTGTCCTAGATATGACAATAAACAATCTGATGGAGAGGCTCTAGTAATGCCAGAGCTTTGGAGAATGCAGAGTACCTCTTTATTGCCATCACTCTCAGGTCCACTCTTGCCCAGAGTGGTAACACCTGATAGGATCCTATTTATGGGTCAAATAGAACTAAACTGTATACTTATGCTAAACTGAATTGTTATAAATAGAACTGTTTATATATATGAAAATGGATTTGGCATTAAATAACCAAAAATGGTTGATATGCCTTAAAACCTAACCAAACCAATGGGACACTATGCAGCAGAAGGAACTAAAAACAAAAGATTAAGGTACAGTTGATCACAGTACAGTAACCAGATGGTGCAAGAAATTTTATTTGGGTTGAAAAAACCTTGGAAAGTTAGATAAGCCTAAAACAATGGATTCTGAAGGGCTATACTCTAAGCCATAGAAGCAAATCAGAAAAGTAGCACTTGGAGAGTATCAAGTGAGCTCAGCATTTCATGACCATCACAAATTAGGCAAAAGCATCTGGACGTACCAAATTTTGCTTTACCTTACCAAAAAGTATAGCAAAACTT
The DNA here is from genome assembly GCA_963585895.1 of Sepioteuthis lessoniana. Lineage (NCBI taxonomy): Eukaryota > Metazoa > Mollusca > Cephalopoda > Myopsida > Loliginidae > Sepioteuthis > Sepioteuthis lessoniana. The sequence goes on along the minus strand of OY757912.1, from coordinate 6,544,466 downwards.
TTGCCTTGCCCTAGTAATATATAGTATTACACATGTCTCACTGATACACAATGTTATTCAGTCAAATATCCATTGGATCAGCAGATCATTTTTAAAGATTTTTCAGAAACCATTACATACTATTGTTCAAATATGACCAAAATTTCCTGAACAAGTTGAATTAAAAGAAAAATATAAAAAATATATCTATTGACTGCTATCTTCAAAATGATCTCTCTGCGGTGGTGCTATCTTTTCTTGTGACTCTCAAAACACTTTTTCTACCCTTCATTTTTAAGTTTTTTTTTCCTCATTTCATTAAGTGCATTCTTTTTAATATCACCTCCATCAAATATTTTTTCAACTGAGAGAAGAAAATGTCAACCAGTCAAATATAGTGGTTGTGAAACAACTGCCAATGACTTTTTTTTGTCTGCCACTTCGGAACAATAAATGTCACATCAGAATTCATGTTGTTATCATACAGCAGCTATTTTCATCTTATCTTCTTTTTCAGAGGTTTTAAAATGTCGAGATATAAGTTTTGACTCAGCTATATATTTATTAAAACAAATCCATGATGCACAATAAACTGGTAATTTATAAAAATGAGCATCATCTTGACATGAAATAAGATCAATATCTTTTTCCAGCTGTTTTTCTCTTACTATACTTGGGTGAGTCAAAAGTTTTGCAATACACTGGTAATATTAGGCACAATTTGGCAACTTTGGATGCTTTTGCTGAAGTCATAAATGTGTCAAACCACACTGGACTGTGAGATGCTGAACTTGCCTGATTCTAAGTGCTACTCACCTTATTTGCTTCAATAGTTTTAGGCCTACCTAACCTTGTCTGATTTTTGAAGGTCTTGTAACACAAGTGAAATTTTTTGAACCATCTGGTTACTTACTGTACAGCACCTTAACCTTTTGCACAACAAACGTTTTTGGTTGCTTCCGCTGTGTTATGGCCTAGTTCAAACTCATAAAACATAAGTTCCAGGATTAGATGATATTGTACATTTATCAGAGCAGCTTTTAAATCATATAGTGAAGCAATGTCAGCTCACAAACTACCATGGAACTACCAGCCACTGTGAGTACCTTTCTATTGCTTGAACTTCTTCAGTTACATGATGTATGCACAGCAAACTAGCACATACTACTAAAATATTGCAAAACTTTTGACTTACCCTTGTACACTGATACACTTGACTAGTGTCCTTATCTTTATTGCTACTAAAGTCATAATTACACCCTCCAGTCTTTTTAGGTGTCAGTCATTGTAATCTTCAGGTAATTTCAGACTGAAAATTTTATTCAATTCACTTTCTACAGTAAGGAGAACCTCTACAAATTTTCCCCCAGACTTTTATGCTTGACATCAATAGTAGCAGAGATTTGTTTTTCTTTTCCGAGGATGAGAAGAACATGTTAAAAGCTAAGCTTGGTCAGCTCTTGTGGATTTCCAAATATGCTTTTTGTGTTTCTTGTAAACCTGTGAGATGGCTTTGTGTTACATGTCTCAGGTGGAGGTTTAATGTAGATCAAATGTTAAGTTTTTTCACCTTACAAGAATGCAGTCTTTATGTCAATAGGATTAACACAAGCCACAAGGGAAAATTGTTTTTATTTGGCTGCCCATGCTTCGATGCTTATCTCATATCAGTTTATTTTTTTGAGTAAATTCATCCTTATGGTGTCATTTGTTTCTTCCATGGAACTAGAGAAGTAATTTACTAAGCTTTTTGCCTAGATATGGCACAAGGCCATACAAATGGGGCACCCATTGAACTAGAGTATATTTCATTTTCATACCCAGAAACTGAACTCCTGCCTAGTAATTAGATATAACAATCATTTGTATATAATATACACTTATATATAACATGTACACTCAACTTTTGTGTCCCAATCAATTGGGACTGGAGAATACACTGACTGCATCTCTGTACTCAATGAGTGTTCTGGATATGGCACTAAAGAATCTGATGGTGGGGCTCCTGTCATGCTGAAGCTTTGGGGAATGCAAAGTGCCCCGTCATTGCCATCGCTCCCAGGTCCACACTGGTCTGGGGTGGTAGCATCTGATAGGGTTCTATCAATGGGTCAAGTAGAACTGTTTGACATTTAAACTGTGTAGTTATGCTAAACTGAATTTTATAAAATAGAACATTTTATATTCATCCATGTGTAAAAAAATGACTGATGTTTAATTGAATTTTTAATCATACATAAAAATGTGTACAAACAAATGATTAATAGCAAATAGAATTGTTCATATTTGATAGAAATAACTGAAGCCATTTAACTGTGTGGAAAAAAATTAGATCAGCCTCATTTAAAGATGTTATCTACAAAATATGTTTAGAAATCATATATTTAATATATATTTATAAAAAGGATTTGGTATTAAATAACCTACAATGGTTGATATACCATAAAACCCAACCAAACCAAACCAAACTTTGAACTATGGAATTCTTAGAAAAAGAGTCTTAGAATTTGTAGCAGCTAAATTTAACCCAAATTTACCATTTGTTCAGCTTTTTATCAATTTATTAGAAATAAAAATTCCTCTAGTTTACATGATATGTTAAAACACAAAATTTATACAGTAGTTAGAGCAAACATAAGGACATGTTTACATAAAAATTCAACAAGCTTGTGGTAAAAATAAGTTCACATTAGAAGAAACAAACACTATAAACACATATTCCAGTGGATATTTCTCTGTATCAACATAGAACATGTTTGTTTGGATTATAGATATAATTCACTTTTTTTATCCCATCCTGAATATAGTGAACCATCCCCCTGGAAAAAATAATTTTATAGTTCTTAAGTATGATATAGACCCTCTAAATTTGGTTTGAAAATTCTGGAAAAGCATCTTATACACAAATAATTATGGTACTTTAACCAATGCTTTTATCTACTTGGATAAAGTTAGATAGCAATAAGTGAGGATATATTACATTACCTGATTTAACTCACAACTACCAAGAAACTAGCTATGCTATATCCCAGTCCTGTTATCCATGAGGCTAAAAACTGGAATATTTGTTTTTATACATTGATATAGTCCATGGGTGTCCATACCTCTTTGGCTTACAAACTATTTTTAAAATGACCAGGTCAAAAAATTTAGCTGCATTAAAAAATCATAAATATGTTTATTTATATATGTGCTGTGTATACTTTATATATATAATATGTGTTTGGTACCCTCACAACACAATGTAATTGTCCTCCTATTCCACAAAGTGGTAAGTTTTTGGCTCCTCCAAGTCCATTTTTTAATTCCTTTTTTAGTATTGTTATAAATTGGTAAGCTAACTAGGTCACTTAGCTTGTATGTTTTCTTCATGAAGAATGAACAAAGTTTTAAGTAACAGCAGACTGGCCACCCTGTACATCAGTCAAGTGGCACCTGCCAAAGATAGGCTAATATCAAAAATATTTTTTGAATGGTGTGCAATCTACCTGCACAACTTTTGCAATCTACCAGTCAATCACGATTGACATATTGAACATTCTATTTTTATTTTTTAAACTTTTAATCTCCTTTGTTTCCTAATTATTTTTCTCTCTTTTTGAGCAACTCATTCTAAGCACTATGCTTTTATTTAAATGTCATATCCATTGGCCTAAATTCATCTCAGGCAGGGATTCATGAACTTTTTAGTCCATCAATCCCTTCTTTGACTCCTTGATCCCTCATCAGCTGCAAGCATATACAATAAATTGGTAAATGCATAGTTTTTAAATTCATTACTGAAGAAAACTGTTTACCAAACATTGCTAGTCTTGGTCTGTATCCCTTCTCTATGTGTGAGTATCATTCTCAAAAGATAATGATACAAATGGTGAAAAAATTGTTTAGTCTTGAAGTTGAGTGAGCTATGGTATTGATGACTTAAAGGTTGTCTTCCTATATTTGTCGTATCTGAGTACCGAATCTCATCACTACAATTACTTGAGTGTGAGGAACACAATTTGGACACTTGTAGCAGAGGAAATGTATTATGGTTAAATATTTCCTTGTGCTAAACAATATAAAACAATTCACAATGAATTAACAACAAATTTTATTGCCAGAACAAACTTATGAGGATGAATATAAGAATGATAAGAAATACAAGAAAGAGCTTATAAGGAGTGGTATGAAAGAAATGTCCTAGAGGTCTTTCAGTATAAGTCGAGAGTCCTTTATTGAATGGAAGTTGTGTGAAGACTTATGTCTAGGCATGGTATTGTGTGCCATATGACATTAGATTTGTTGGGGGAAAAGTCTCTCCATCAGGGAAATGTACGAACTCATGCATGCTTCTAGTTGTCAAGGCAGGACTGAAGTCAAAGAACTGACTTTGGTGGGTGCTTCTTTTATATGCTACTTTGGTCATGCCATCAAGCAGCCATTAGATATTCTATTTGGAAGGTAAAGGATGAAATCCAGTCTGATTGTGGAAATTATGAGAAATGTATAAAATAATAAATTTAATTCAGAAATTCAAAAGGAAAATCTTATCAAAATATTTGAAAATACAGAATAATAGAAGAGTAAGTTGTGTGTAGTGAAACATAAAAAGAGTAGAATCTATTTCCCCATCAGCTGGCATAGGTAAAGTAATAAGTCTGTTTTTGTCTCACAATGTTAGCTTTTAAATTTAATAACCTTCTTCTGACCCCCAGGAAGTTACCAAACCCTTAGGTAATGCTGCCTCGCCCCCAGAGATCAATACTGACCACTTTGACGATCCCTGCTTTCAAGATATAAAGACAATTTTCTTCTTTGCCAAGTGAAATTTATTCCATGAATTTGCAAAAATATTTTCCTTTTGAAGTGATGTCAAAAATTTTAAAATTTCCACTCCAAATGTGTATAAAGTATCAACATTTTTAACCACTCATCAAATTGACAGTTTTAAAGACTTATATTTTTGTAACCATCATATCTGAAGTGAGACCAATGTGATCATTGATTTTAACTAATTTAACCTTTTTATTTTCACTTGCTTTTAGTGGGTTGGTTGGTGCTTGGGAGGATATTTAGTCACGTCCCCACTATTAGCACTAATGCATCCAATGAATAAACAAAAGGAAAGACAAGCCCATTTACACATATATGAACATTTAATATATACAGAATATACATACAATAAGCATTGACAGAAATACACAAGCATGTCCAAACAGATAAATAGACACATATTGTTCTAAAAACAAGCAGTATATGAAAGGGTTTAAAAAATGTAAAAATCTTACCTGAATTTGGTGGTTTAGCCATGTAGGTTTTATGTTTCAATGACAAGGTGAGAGACAACATCCATCTCTTGGACAGGAAACAAAGTCTTCCTTCTGTTCAATAAATCAAGATAAAAAAAAGTACATCTTAATTGTTCAAACAATAGGGACAAAATCAGATTAGAAAGATTCTAGGATTCTTGTGTGACCATAAACTGTCCTAAGAACATGTCCCTAGAATCCAAGGGAGACAATCATGTATTGTCTCCTTAAACTTTCATCACTTGGATCCTGTAGTGTTGGTGATAGCTAATCAGGGAATGAGCAAGAAGAAATACCAAAACTCAACTCACCTCAAGTGTTAGGACTTTGTGATGTTTCATTATCCCTGATACTTTGGAAGCAGGCAAAAATGGATGATAGATACAATGTTTGTAGTAACTTCTTTGTTTTTCAAGGAACCAGTTCTTTTATCTTCAAATGGTTCCATATACACAAATACTCATCTCCTGTAGTCTTACCACCAAAAGAGAGAGTAAATAAACACTTCTTTTTGGGGGATTCACAAAGGAACCCACTTCCACATTGCGTGGGCAACATCATCAAGCCAGCCACACTACTAAGATGGCTGACCAAGTCTTGTGACCTCAGCAAATTTTGGTTAACAGCTGTTTTCAGCCTTGGGTACTAGCATATCTTGTTATACTTAACTTACCAGATAAGATGCTGAACATTGTCAGTTTGTCTGATGAAAACTGTTATGTCAATCACAGCTTTGAAAATATCTTCCAATTTCAATTTATGAATATACTTAGGAAATTCAAAAATTGAAAAATATTGGAATTTTTTAAAAAATATAAAAAATTTCAAAAGATTTTTTGTGTGACAATCATTTTTCATTAATAAGATATGTGCCACCATTATATCATCCTTTACAATATTTCTTCAGTTTCACAATAAACTGAAGTTTATTTTACTCAGTCAAAATGTGTTTTTTACACATAGGTAAAGCATAGACAACTGTTGACAAGTTAATAACTATATGAAAATCTAATCTATTTGATACATTAAAACAGGAATTCTTCTAAGCTGTAGGCATGCTTGTACTATTATTTGCCTCAGAATTTAACAAAATACTTGGAGAAATAGCTAGATGAGAACTATACAAAGATGCTATGTACTGTTTAGAACAAACCATGGAATAGCACTCTATAAAGCAGCAGCTGTATGTCCCCTTACCTCCTATCTCACAAAACATCAAAGTATGTTGAGCAAGACATTCTGGGCCTTACTGGAGAAGTAGGGATGAACTCATAAATGATGTTCTCCAAAGGACTTTTACACATAGACACACAAGTTTTGACCAGCTTGCAAAAACATACATTCATCAGCTCTGTGCAGACACTAGATACCATTTAGACAACTTATTAACAGCACTTGGTGATAGGGAATGATGCTTGGTTGGCTGGTCGTTTAAGTTTTATGGCATATCAACCTTTGTTGGTAATTTAATGCCAAATCCATCTTTAAAATCAGTTCTATTTCAAACAATTCAATTTAGCATGAGTACACAGTTTAATTGTCAATAAGTACAGTTTATGAAAATAGTTCTATTTCAAACAATTCAGTTTAACATAAGTATGCAGTTTAAATGTAAGTACAGTTTAATTGTGAAAAACATTTCTATCTCAAGCTATTCAGTTTAGTCAAGCAGTTCTAATTCAGCTAATTCAGTTTAGTATAGATACAGATTTTGTTTACATACAGTTAAATGTCAAAACAGTTCTATATTAAACAAACCAGTTTAGTGTAAATACTGTTTCAATATCAAGAAACAGTTCCATTTCAAATAATTCAGTTTAGAATAAGCACGTAGTTTAAATGTAAGTACGAGTTAATTGTCAAAAACGTTTCTATTTCAAGCTATTCAGTTTAGTCAAACAATTCAGTTTAGCTTAAGTATGCCATTAGTTCTATTTAACCCATAGACAGGGCCCTATCAGATGCTACCACGCCAGGCCAGAGTGGACCTGGGAGCAATGGCAATGAAGGGGCGCTCCGCATTCCCCAAAGCCCAAGCATCACTGGAACCTCACCATCAGATTGTTTAGTGTCATAACAGGACACTCATTGGTGGGAGTCTTACCCCTCTGCAAAGGTGCAGTCGGTGTATTCTACAGCCCCAGCCGACTGAGCAAAGACAGATGGTAAGAGAGAGTGAAAGGAATCTGTTCCGCCTGCATGCCTTGATGATGATAATGCCAAAATAATAAAATTATATAAAATATTAAATGGATCATTCTTTTCTAGTATAATTTGATTCTACTTTGGATTATTTATTTATTGCATATGAGAAAATCCTTAGAATATTTCCAGAATCAAAAATATGTTTCTTTTTCATTTTACCTTTGAAAGAATATAAAGTTTTATATCACTGTTGGGGGAGTTAATGTAATTAACAACTCTGTGCCTCAAAGAACTCCCCGACAGAAAATAATTAGGTAACCAAAGAATAACAACTATCCCAAATACCTTCAGACATTTATTTAGATGAAGATAAAACAAAAACATTAACACATTATAATAATGGCACTCATAATGTTTGTCACAATGTAGAATATTTCTCCACCATCTTAATAGATTAGAATTGCTTTACCTCCTGGGGTACATGATGTTTTTGCCCAGTTTCAACATATCAGTAATATGTCTAATCTCTGCTGCTATATATTTTCTACTGGGTTTTTGAGCTGTGCCAAGAAATATTGGTGAAGGTGAAAGCCAAGGCTCATGTGACTGGTAGTAACTTAATCCTATAGGGAAGGGGATCTTTAGATACCATTATGTCCCTACATAGCATATCAAATGACAAAAGTATACAGGTACACCAAAGATTTTTCAACACCTTTATTTCCAAAACATTTCAGATTCATGGCTGGTAATAAAGTCACAGAAAAAAAAGGTACAGGAAAAAGTCACCATTTTGGATAAGAAAAAAGTTACAATTAATTTATAGTTGCTGGTTAAGATTACAGTTGAGATTAGGATTTATAGAAAAATATGTTTTTAATTCAAGTGAGATGTAAGGAAATTATTGAGTAAACACTTTTGGTTTGCGTTTTGCTTTTCAAAGACATTTTTTACCTGTATTCCTTAGATTATCCATTTCATTTTACCCGGATTTCCCAGATTATCCATTTCATTTTACCTGGATTTCCCAGATTATCCATTTCATTTTACCTGGATTTCCCAGATTATCCATTTCATTTTATCTGGATTCCCCAGATTATCCATTTCATTTTACCTGGATTTCCCAGATTATCCATTTCATTTTACTTGCATTCTTCAGATTATCTATTTCATTTAACTGCATTCTTCGGATTATCTATTTCATTTTACCTGCATTCTTTGGATTATCTATTTCATTTTACCTGTATTCCTCAGATTATCCATTTCATTTTACCTGGATTCCCCAGATTATCCATTTCATTTTACCTGCATTCCCCAGATTATCCATTTCATTTTACCTGGATTCCCCAGATTATCCATTTCATTTTACCTGCATTCCCCATATTATCTATTTTATTTTACCTGGATTCCCCAGATTATCCATTTCCTTTTATCTGGATTCTCCAGATTCTCCATTTCATTGAAAGTCACATAATAATTCGATAATAACTCTCCAGCCCATCAATTATGAACATTTTATATCTTTAAAACTTGAGGACATGATATGAATTTAAAGGTTAATTGCATGAGAAGAGAGAAATTCAAGAGCCCATTCATAATTTTATGTAGATTAAAAGAGGTATTCAGCCATCATTGCCAGAAAATGAATGATGAACTTGTATATAATATGCTTATTGTTATACACAAAGAACTCAGACTTTAACACTCTGTATACGGAGACGCCTTTATTACACCCCTCTTCTTACACTTGCACATAAACCAATATGCCATTTGTTTACTTCCTGTCATCCCATAATGCCTTCTCTTCTCGAGAGTATCAGGGGAGATAATTGCTCGTCCCGTAAGCCAAGATAGAATGTTAACACTTTCCCGCTTTTCTCTCTGGTACTGAGGTGGGACATCTTAGGGGGCAACATTAAATGGTTGTCTGCAGGGAAAAGGAAAAAGACAGTTGAACAAAGATTTAAGACTGCATACTTGAAAATTAGACAGATGATTCCTTGGGCTCAGATATGAATTGGAGAATTTTGAAGGAGGGGACTCTCTTTTTTGTTAAGCTATCCGCAATTTGTTTGTCAGTGGGTATCCATGATATCTCTGCAATTTCTCTTCTGTCAACCATTTCTCTAAGGATTGCCATTTCAATTCGTAGTCGAAACAATTACATGAGGATTTTTCTTGCAAGTTGAACCTGGAATTTTTCCAAGCAATTTCTTCTTTGCAGAACGTTGTGCATGGCAAATAACTTTTGCAACCGAATCCTCTTTATTCCAATTCTCTTTCTCATTCATAGTTTCACTCATTTTGTAATCAACTTCAGCATCATATTGTCCACAAGAAATAGATCCTTTTCCTGGAGTACAAATTGTTTCTCTTCTATGAACATCAGGAGATAAAAAGTTGCATTCTAGAGTAGGTAATGATTTCATCCCATTCTTGCAGATTTTTGCTGATGTAGGATTATTGAGATCAACAAGCTGACTCTGTGCTAATGGCTTTCTGTTTGTACACTTGGCCTTGATTCTTTCCTTGGGTGCTGGCTTATACAAAGACATTTTAGAAATCCCAGAATTTGAACCACTGGTTTCCGACACCATATTAAAATTTCCAACAATAGGTTTGGGTTCAGTCTTTTTGTAACGAATGCATAATTCACATGAATTTGGGAGTGTCTGCAAAATTTTTATAAATTCAGGATCTGTCACTCCTGCATTTTTAACTAAGTGACACAATTTCTTACTACTAGGATGACTAAATTGTCTATGTAACTTTGTTGCAATTCTAATTTTTTTGGCCGTATTTTTCGAAGAGATTTCTTTAATAAAAGGTACGTGTTTGAACTTATGTTTGTCTGGTAGAGGTTTGGTAATAGGAATGTTGTGATGTCCAGACGATGTGCAGCTTAATGGAATTTTCTTTTTTAACATCGTAACAGTGTCATCTTCAAAATTGAGGCAAGTTCCAGCCTTTTTCATGGCGTCTTTACTCAGGAGGAGTGGAATGTCTGAGTTCACCACGTCTGTGATAATACTGACTTCAATATCAGTGATAACACACGGTAGAATCACCTTGTAGAGTGAGTTCGGGTTTATTCCCATCACCGAATTTAAAGGTTCTCACTCTTTTTATTTTTACTATTTTTTTCTTTTGTGCATCCGTTAATGTTTCAAGAAAAGATTTATACCATTTTGTTCCACAAACGGTGCTGGATGCACCACTATCTAGAACAGCAGAGCCAAGTGTCTCACCCAAAAAAATGTCTCCGCCATTCTTACGTTTTTGCTGACTCATTAAGACAACGTGCGACACGGATAAATCTTCCTCTATTTTGACACCATCTTTCTTCCCGCTACTATGACCATAAGGACAATCATAAGACCAGTGAAACCTGCAGCCACAATTAAAACATACTGTAATGTTACCTGTTCGGTCTCGCGGATTTAACTTTTTGTTCATGGAGCGTGTTTTATTCTTATATCCCTGTCGTCTTCCAGCGCAGTTTATCTTTTCTCGCGAATTATTTAAACGCGAATCACATCGATATGAGGAGCGGCCATAATATACTGCAGTAGGGTCCATTTGGTTATCTTCTGTATAGTTAACAATATCCATTTCGGTTTTTTTCACGACAGGTGAAGTATTGGGTGATGAATCGCTAGAAGAATGTCCATGCATAATCTTCCGTAAGTGTTTCGACATGGAAGATAGCGTTAATTCGCTGACTGTAGCTTTGACCAATCTTTCATTATCCGGGGTGATATTGGCAGTCTTTAGTGCTCTGAATGCGAGTACAGGTTCTGGTAAAAGAATGTTAAAGTCTTTTAATTTGGCGACAAGTTGGCCAAACTCAATCAAAAAACCTTCTAATGACGTCCCAAGCAGTCTCTGATAATTTTCAAATGTTTCGTAGGCTCGAAAGGCAGACTGGTTTATATCTTCCAGAAAAAGTGAATCCAGTTTTTCATATAACTTTTTCATTCCATCCTCTGAATTAAGAACCGCAATGTCTAATTCCAAAACAGCCTCTCTTGCTTTTCTTTCCAATGATAAAAACACCATGAGGGCTCTTTTCGTTTTATCCAGTGAACTGGCTAGTTCCCATATTAACATTTCCTTCCACCATGTACTGTATTTATCTTTAAGCAATGCGGGTGGAGGAAAATACTTAGAAGCCATAGTGTCTTTTAGCTCTGCTACCATTGTTAAAAACAAAGAACTCAGACTTTAACACTCTGCATACGGAGACGCCTTTATTACACCCCTCTTCTTACACTCGCACATAAACCAAAATGCCGTTTGTTTACTTCCTGTCATCCCATAATGCCTTCTCTTCTCGAGAGTATCAGGGGAGATAATTGCTCGTCCTGTAAACCAAGATAGGATGTTAACACTTATTATTCTTTATTATACATTATTTGAAGAGTCTTAATAGTTTTGAAAAAGTGTTGACAAACAAATTCAAAAAGCAAACACAATTTGAAAGCATTAAATAGATAGCAAACAATGATCCTTAATGATTATTATAAATTCGAAAATTTTTCTTCATTTTTTTAATAAAAATACTTGTTAAAATTAATAAGACTGATTGACAAATATTCATCTAAAGATTTTAGAAAAATAAAAAATATGATTTCTTGATTGATTTTAATGGCTTGTCAGAGAATTATTTTATGCCCAGAGGTTAGGGAATTGTATACATTGTATGTTGATCATCATAGGAAATGGACACAGCAAACTGAGTTCAAATCCTGGATAAGACTGTTTACATTTCCCTTGGGAAAGGTATGAATCCAACAATTCTCTTTCCAGTTATGGTAATGTCACGTGATGGCTCACGGAGACGAGGAGGTGGGAATGATACTCTCCCCCCGTTGAACTAAAATTATCTAGCAGTCAAAAAGTGACCGTTATGAGAGAATGTGGGTCACACAGATGTTTGCACCTAAGTGACCTTGGGTCGCCGGACATCGGAAGGGGAAGGAGAAAATGAAGCCAAATGATTGGCGGGGGACCCCAAACGGAAGTGGGGTTCCCTTCCCCTCAACGGAAGTAAATACAAAAAAAAGTAGTTTTTGGGCAACGCTCGTGGCGGACGGACGATAGCCATTTCACTCCGGGCTAAAGACAAAAGACTGAGACATGAGAGACCTGAGTCTCTCAAGCCAGCATTAAAAACAGTACAAAGTCTATTAGCCCGTGAAAGAAGAGAAATTCTCCAGTGGAATCCCGTCAAAAAAAAAAAAATAAGATAAGTAACTTTGGGACATTTTCCCTTTACACCCAAATTTTGTTTACCACTCTCTCTCTCTCAATTTGAAAAAGGATAAAAGCCAAGAAAAGACATTTATATTCATGGACTATCCTATTATATATCTTTGACATTTTGAACATATATATGTATATAACCGTAGTAAAGAACCTATGCATTTTCATTATACCATGTGGTCTATGTTATTATTCCATGCTTTCCTTTCAGCTTCTATTCGCCTTACATTATCTTGCTTAGAACTGTCCTATTAATCCCTAAAGTATCACACGGGAAACCGGAGTTGCCGACGGTAGCAATATTAATATTATTACAACTCAGACCTATAGGCCCGTATTCTTCTATTATCGGAAGGGGAAGAAGTTTAGCGGCCTGGTGGGTGTGTGATAGTGTGAAATTTTGGACCCCTTTGCCAGCGGTGGCCAGTCTGGCCCTAAATTATTCCCTCACGTAATATGCCAGTTCTTATCTGCCTGAGAAAAGAACTCTGAATAGGACTTATTTCTGTAGGGGATCAAGTGCCAACCTGCCCCGTCTTCACACGTGCGAAAATAAAGTCCCGTTTAGGGATTTTAGTCAATTTCTCCGTCACAGACCTAAAATGGGGGCTCGTTTCCGGAATGATTATTATTAATAATATTTATTGCTTGTAGTCGTGTGACAATTCCTGCCATTTAAATCTACCCTGGGAGACCGTGAAAGAAAAAAGGAATATTGTTGAAACAGTCAAATTACTTGTTGATATAACTGTTTGGAAAAATTAAAAAAAAAAAAATGGACAAAATAGAGAACTTTTTAAAACAACCCTCCATGGAAAAGTTGGAGAGGCTGAGAAAAAGCGAGATAATAAAAATTGGCGAGAAGCTTGAGTTAAATGTTCAGAATTCTATGAGAAAGCATGAACTCGTTATAAAAATAGCAAGACACATGGTCGACGAAAATGTTTTCGAGGAAGCAGTATTAGAAGAGCTACCAACGGAAATGATAAGAATGACTCCAGAAGAAATTGAACTGGAGAAAATTAAAATACAAGCACAAATGGAACTACAGAGAAATAAAATGGAACTGGAGAAAATAAAAATTCAGCAAGAAACAAGGCTGCGAGAAGCCGACTTGGCAATAAGAGGACGCAAAGAAAGCCATGACAGTTTCGAAGTAACGAAGCAAGCGAGGCTAGTCCCAAAATTTGAAGAAGCCAACGTGGACGGATACTTCGCACATTTTGAGCGAACCGCGCTAAATCTTGGATGGCCGAAAGAATGCTGGTCGATGCTACTCCAAACTGTGCTGACAGGAAAAGCACAGAGAGCATATGCAACTCTGCCGACAGAAAATTGCGCCGACTATGATTTGGTGAAGGCAGCGGTTCTTAAAAGCTTCGAGTTGGTTCCAGAAGCTTATAGACAGAAATTCAGAACACAGAGAAAAACTGAAAACCAGTCTTATGTGGAATTTCTGAGAGAAAAAGAGAATGCACTGGATAAGTGGTGTGACTCTAAGAGGATAGACGGAGACGCTGAGAAACTCCGGCAGCTAATATTAGCTGAAGAATTCTTAAACTGTGTGCCAGAAGAAGTCAGGGCTCACCTAAGTGAAAGAAAAACTGACGTGACCTATGAAATGGCCGCACTAGCAGACGAATACATCCTCACACACCGAAAGACGAAGGAAAAAACCTTCACAGGAAACAGAGTGAAGTTTAAAGCTGAGTTAAGACCTAAGGAAGAAAATAGAAGGACCTTCCAAAGTAGCAGCAGAAAAGTGGTCTGCTACAAATGCGGAAAGGCTGGACACATAGCCATAAGGTGTCAGCTAGGAAAAGGTCCTGAAAGAAACCAGACCCAGCCGAGAAAACCTCAAGGAGCTGTAACAACAACTAGAGGAAACCAGTCCTATCGACCCTGGACGAAAAAAGGGATGATAAGAGGCCCACACGGAGGACCAGTGGAAGTCTCAATTTTACGAGATACCGGAGCATCTCAGTCGTTACTTCTACGAAATAAATTACCTAAAAGGGTAATAGAAGCAACACGTGAGACTGTGATGATAGAGGGTATCGGCGGAAAGAGGGTAAAAATACCGCTGTGTAAAATAACACTGAAGTCCCAGTGGAAAAATGGACCAATTAAAGTTGGTGTGGTAGACAAACTACCTATGAGAGGAATTTCCCTCATACTGGGAAATGAAGTAAGAACAAAAAAGTGTCACCCGAAAAAGATGGCGAAAATAAGCGCCATAAATGAAGAAAGAAAGATGGCGAGGATGAACTCCAAACATGGAAAAAAGATGGCGAAAATAAGCGCCATAAATGAAGAAAGAAAGATGGCGAGAACGAACGCCCAGCACGGAGACAAGATGGCGGCTGAGCCACGTGCGAGATATAAACGACACAGTCGCTCGCAAAGTGAGAAAGTGGAAAGGAAAGAAGTGAACCTTCCACCCCTCAATAAACAAGAAGATAAAAGGACCAGTCATCAGAGAAAAGATGAAGGTCCAACGAATAATGGGGATAAATTCCCTAATACTTATCGAGAGGATAAGAGGAAAATAAGAGGACCCTCACAAGTGGCTAAGAAGGAAGAATTTAAGAAGGGCGATGAAGTCCTGCTACTATCATCAAATAAAGGACCCCACTGTGGTGGACGATATATAGGTCCCTACGTAATATCACAGAGAATAGATAAGAGGACATACAGAATTGATACCAACGAAGGAAAGAAGAAGACCCAAGTGTGTCACACAAACAAATTGAAGAGATATGTCCGTCAAGAAGGCCAACCTCGAAAAATTGAGAACTCGGCAATGCCGAATAAATTCGAGGAAAAAAATTAGGCCAGTTGTCTGTTTCAGAGAGAGAGGGCTTAGAAAAATTAATAAAAAAGTACCCAAGTTTATTTCTCTAACGCCCCACGAAAATGTAGTAGCAGAATATTCTTTCATAGTTGTTGAGAGAAAGAAAGAGAGAGAGAGAGAAACTGAAGAAAATGAGGAATTCTCGTCCCCAATGTTGAAATATGAGATGGACGAGAAAGCTGTACGTCAACAAGTGACGGAGAGGGGAAAGAGAGAAAAGAAAAGGAAGTTTCTTCCCCCAGAGCTTAATAACCAAGCTTATAAGGTCGTCAAAAGTGACGAAAAAAAGAAAGAAAGAAAGAAGGGCTTACCTCCTCAAGGTTTGAAAAATGATACGGCCAAAAGCCGAGAGAGAAAAAGAAAGAAAGGAAAACGAGATTAAAGAAAAAGAAAAGGGAGAGAGAGAGAGAAAGAAAGAGAAGTGAAATTGTTTTGCCCTATAGTGAAAATTAGGAAGGACAAAAAAGGAAAAGGAAAGAATTCGTCAAAGCGTGAAGAAGAAAGGGGGTGAAAGAAAAGTAAAGTGAGAAAAAAAAAAAGAAAAAAAAAAGTGAAAGAAAAGGAGAAAGAACAGTGAATTGAATTGCCTTTTTTTTTTCTATGGTATTTCTATTCATCCCCCTTTCTTCTCTTAAGTGGGGAGGTGTCACGTGATGGCTCACGGAGACGAGGAGGTGGGAATGATACTCCCCCCCCCGTTTAACTAAAATTATCTAGCAGTCAAAAAGTGACCGTTATGAGAGAATGTGGGTCACACAGATGTTTGCACCTAAGTGACCTTGGGTCGCCGGACATCGGAAGGGGAAGGAGAAAATGAAGCCAAATGATTGGCGGGGGACCCCAAACGGAAGTGGGGTTCCCTTCCCCTCAACGGAAGTAAATACAAAAAAAAGTAGTTTTTGGGCAACGCTCGTGGCGGACGGACGATAGCCATTTCACTCCGGGCTAAAGACAAAAGACTGAGACATGAGAGACCTGAGTCTCTCAAGCCAGCATTAAAAACAGTACAAAGTCTATTAGCCCGTGAAAGAAGAGAAATTCTCCAGTGGAATCCCGTCAAAAAAAAAAAAATAAGATAAGTAACTTTGGGACATTTTCCCTTTACACCCAAATTTTGTTTACCACTCTCTCTCTCTCAATTTGAAAAAGGATAAAAGCCAAGAAAAGACATTTATATTCATGGACTATCCTATTATATATCTTTGACATTTTGAACATATATATGTATATAACCGTAGTAAAGAACCTATGCATTTTCATTATACCATGTGGTCTATGTTATTATTCCATGCTTTCCTTTCAGCTTCTATTCGCCTTACATTATCTTGCTTAGAACTGTCCTATTAATCCCTAAAGTATCACACGGGAAACCGGAGTTGCCGACGGTAGCAATATTAATATTATTACAACTCAGACCTATAGGCCCGTATTCTTCTATTATCGGAAGGGGAAGAAGTTTAGCGGCCTGGTGGGTGTGTGATAGTGTGAAATTTTGGACCCCTTTGCCAGCGGTGGCCAGTCTGGCCCTAAATTATTCCCTCACGTAATATGCCAGTTCTTATCTGCCTGAGAAAAGAACTCTGAATAGGACTTATTTCTGTAGGGGATCAAGTGCCAACCTGCCCCGTCTTCACACGTGCGAAAATAAAGTCCCGTTTAGGGATTTTAGTCAATTTCTCCGTCACAGTAAATAGTAGAGCAGACTGGGCTTTTACCCTTGGTATGGCAACTGCTCTAGGAGAAGGAAAAGGCTAAATTCAAAGCTGTTAAACTGATGTAACCTAACAAAAGGTAATTGAATGAGAAATAACCAAAATGGAGGTTGGAAATGAAATGGAAATCTTTATAACATTAACAAAATACAATGGTGGCTAGCAATGTGAAGAAGGTAACCGCTGCTCGGGGTGACTACTTAGTATATTTTCACCCTCTCACAATAATGTCTAACATATTTATGAAGAATGGGACATACTCATTAATATTCATAGGTAGAGTATATAACATAAACTATGCTTAAAAAATTGATCTCATGTCACATCCTGCTTGTATGGAAGGGTAGGTATATATATATATATATATATAATTAAAGATTTAACATTTTTGTATATTTATGAAATAAAAGTTCACAGTTTCTGTAAATGTTAAGAAAAATTGACTGAAATATAGAATAAAGTTAGAGTGTATTTGTTTGAATATAATTCATTGAGTATATACTCTTGAACAAGCCATTTCACCGCAAGAAAAAACTCATTTTTATAAAAACATAGAAACATCATAGAAACAACTGTCAAGTTTAAAAGCAGAAAAAATGAAAGATCTCTCTCTTTGGATGACAGCAATAGATTAACAAATCTTTGAATTATTTCAGCTTGTGGTAAAACAAAAGAGCCATGGGTCATTTCCGACTACAAAAAGAGAAAGAAGCATCTTCCAGAATATCAAGTCAGTAAACAGAAATCAATAAACAAAACCATCAAATCACAAGGGTAAAAAATACTAACCAATCATTAAAAGTCAGTTCAGAATAGTTTCTTTATTTAATGGCATATGAACCTTTCTGGGTTATTCAATGTCAAAGCCATCCTTGTAAAAGAAAGTAGTGATACTATTTAACCTATAGTAAGGAAGATAAGAGGTTTCATTCTTTTCTCAAGGATATTAATCCAAAAGTAAATGTACTAGTGTGACTGGAGTTTGAACTCATTTACCATGAGGCTGCAGTTCAGTACATTAGCCATAACACCTCAGGGACTCCCCTACAAATGTAAGTCATGTTTTCATTCAATTAGAACATTTATCTCTAAAAGAGACCCTAATAAGTCTTCATTCTTTATATTTATCCTATTTCATGTCGGAACTTATTAACCATTTTATAGGCTTATCTGGCACTTTATAAGCTTATCCTCTATGAAGCATTGCTATAAGCTTTCTTTTCTTTATCATTATTTTTAACTCGTAAATGAAATATGTTGTTGAATTATCATTATTTACTTTGTTTCTTGCTTTCTTGTTCATTGTTCTGTTAACACTGCCTGAATAATTAATGACGAGCTTCTTATAATTGGTAACCACCAACATCTTCCAGCTATGTTGTTACAATTGGTGATGCTGACATAGAAAAAACACAGTACTTATCAACTCTAATATTTGTTCATAACTATAGATCCAGTCTAACAAATTGGCTCAATTGATATAAGCTTTCTTTTTCTTTATTATTCATTTTAATTATCAAATAGAATATTGTTACCGGAATTCACATTTTTTTTACATGTCTTTCACAAGTATGATGTGTGCTGTCTATCATATTAAATGGTTTTAAAATTGGTCAGAATATTAAACCACATTTATTGGCTCAGAAATAGTTCTATCAAACTTACAATTTGTCAGTCATGGGTTTGGGTTCTTTGTTTAATGGCATATCAACCTATGTAGGTTATTTAAAGCCAGAACCATTCTTCTAGAAGAACAGTAGTGGTACTATTTAACCCATAGCTGGGGGGATAAAGGGGTTCATACCTTTCCCAAGGCTATTTGTCTGAAAGTGAATGTAATGGTGTGACTGGAGTTTCTTCTACTTGTCAATCATTTGTGACACAGAGTATATTTTAAAGATCTCATTGAGCTCTTTTTAAAAGGCATTATTACATCCTTCTGTGATGGGAATCCCATGGACTGTAACATCCTTTTGCAATCTTTCTTTACTTTATCATTCTCATTGATTGTTTTAATAAATTTTATTCTTGTTAAGCTATAAATAATAAACTGTGTTTATTTCTTTCTGTCTGGTGTTAATATGATGAATTTTAATTTATTTGAAAATATCAGTTTCTCTGACAAGTCAAAATTAATCTTTACTCTGTGTATATATCATTATCATCAAGTCATTCCCTAATCAAGTCAGATTTCCCTAACTCTCTCTCTCTCTCTCTCTCTCTCTATATATATATATATATATATATAATGTAGTTTGGTATATTTGTAAACAAAAAGTAATCAATATCAGTGATAAAGCATATGTAGATCTAAGTTTAAGAAGTATAGACACAGAGTCAATGACTCTAGTTCACTGTTAGTTTCTTGCTTATGCGATCATCAGTCTTTTAGTTTATGCTACTCTAACTTATATGTGTGTGTGTGTGTATGTGTGTATAAGTGTGTGCCTTAATTTTTGCCCTAATTAAATACATGCCTATCACCTGTTTGTTTACAAATATACCAAATTATATTATATGGAGAGAGAGAGAGAGAGAGAGAGAGAGAGAGAGAGAGAGAGAGAGAGAGAGAGAGAGAGAGTTAGGGAAATCTGATTTGATAAAGGAAGTACTCATGGTGTAATGGTTATCATTATAGGAAATGGACACGGTGATGCAAGTTCAAATCCTGGATGAGACTGATTGCATTTCACATAGCACAAATACCCATGGGAAAGGTATGAATCCAATTTTTCTCCCTCCAGCTATGGGTAAATAGCAGGGTAAACTGGGTTCTTCAGCCTTGGTGAGGCAACTAGTCTGGGAGAAGGAATAATTTGAATTCAAACCTGTTAAACTCTGCTTAAAAAAATTGACCTTGTGTCATATCCTGCCCAAGTAGAGGGGTTGGTAAATATGAAATACATGTCTATCACCTCTACAGTCCAACATCTATGGTTTTCTTTCATAGTGTAATACTTACTAAGCTAGACTAGCAGACTATTGCAAGAGAATCCGATTCTCATTGAGTGCTCCATAGTTCTGCCCTTGTGCCAAACTAAGACAAGCTTAATAAATTACTATAATCAAGCACCAATAATCTTCTCTTCACATTGGTATGTTCATGCAGATACATCTTAACTGCTCAGGGATGCCTTGCATAGTTTATTCTTATTTACCAACCCCTCTGCTTGGGCTGGATATGAAACAAGGTCAATTTTTAAGCTGAGTTTAACAGGTTTGAAGTCAGAGTTTTCCTTCTCCTAGACTAGTTGCCTCACCAAGGCTGACGAACCTAGTCTGCCCTACTATTTACCCATAGCTGGAGGGAGAATAATTGGATTCATACCTTTCCCAAGGGTATTAGTGCTATATGAAATGCAATCAGTCTCGTCGAGGATTTGAACTCGTGTCGCCGCGTCCATTTCCTGCGATGATAATCATTACACCACCGGCACCTTGCATAGTTTATTAGCTTGCAAACGAGGCTGTAAATTGTTTGTTAGTTTGAGTTTTACAAGGTGTTCCATATTTCTAGCCTTGTACCAAACTAAGCTAAGTCTTCCGCGACCTGATTACAGGCTATGTTTAATATATTTTCTTTCTCCTAAGACTGTGTACCAGACTGCACTTTTTTGGTAATATTGGTTTTATTCACCTGGCAACATGAAGACATGCCAGCATTTGTAATCAAACAATAAAAAATATGACATTTATAGTTTAATTCTATTGTACATTGAACCAGTTGAATAAATCCATAATTGTCAGAAGGCACTTGTGACATAATAGCTATCACTATAGAAAATGAACTCAGCAATCCGAATTCAAATCCTAGTCAAGGTTTTTTGAATTTTATATAGTGCTACTACTCTTGCAGAAAAGTATGAATCCGACTTTTTCCCCTCTTGCTATGGTACATAGTAGGGCAGACTGGGTTCTTTAACCTAGGTATGGCAACTGGTCTAGAAGAAAGAAAACTCTGAAATCAAACCTGCAATACTTTACTTAAAAATTGACCTTGTGTTTTATCCTATTTATGGCAGGGTGGGGGCAGTTGAGTAAATACACACCTCTAGAAAACAGGAGCAGGATTAAAATAATATACCTGATTCTGATAATATTTTAAATTTCGTAACAGATATGCTGGAATGGTTAGCAAGTTAGAATAGCAGGCCATATTGTTACTGATTTCAATTTTTACTGGATACCCCATACATCTGATCTTGTGTTATGTATTAAAGCATACACTTATTAGGAAATAATAAACTGAT
The DNA here is from genome assembly GCA_963585895.1 of Sepioteuthis lessoniana. Taxonomy (NCBI): domain Eukaryota; kingdom Metazoa; phylum Mollusca; class Cephalopoda; order Myopsida; family Loliginidae; genus Sepioteuthis; species Sepioteuthis lessoniana. Next base: position 6,522,970 of record OY757912.1, on the reverse strand, counting down.
TCTTGTATGTAACCCAGTTTTTTTTGTGGGGGGGGGGCAGCGTGCTCATCAGAAGAAATGTCCAGATGATAGGTACCAAATAAGTATAAGCAGTGTTGTGGGTGTTTCAAAAGTTCCTAAAGAAAGTTGATGAGATAAAGAGACAAAGGTGATGATGTGATGATAAGGTCACTTGCCCTCCATATCACTTGTCCTCCATATCAAGAAGGAAAAGGCTGATACATGGTTACAAAAAAATATCCTAATCACATTTTTACAAGTCAGTGTGAAGAATGTTAAAACACATGGAGTTGCTTTATTTTCTATCTCTAATTTCTCTAATTCATTGACCCCCAACCCATGAGGAGGGAGGTGGTTTTGCTTATCCCCAAAATATTTCTTCACTTTTCTCTGTCCTGGTAACAAACTGACTCTTTTTGAATATATCCCAAGTCTTAAGTCTTAATTGAGAGAGCATGCAGTTCACCTTCTGATCTCCGTCAGTCAATTCTGCCACAGTCAAACACTGAGGCCATTAGTTAGGATAGGGGTTACCTTATTACTATATTAAATCAATAAATAATTGAAAAAAAAGCAACTTTATTTGTATGAATATGTTTATAAGAATTGACTGGAACACAGGATTTGTATGGCACATCTGAACTAATGACTCCAAAAATTGATGAATTGTACACACCAGCCTAAATGTATCAGTCTGTTATGAAGTTAAAATCAATTAATAATAATTCACTGATTATCAAAGTTGTGGTGATCAAAAAGAGCCCATATTATATCAGCTGCAGAGAACACATCTCAATTACATCAGAACTAATGAAACAATTTCATTTGCATTCTTGATTGTCTCCCTTGGTTGATTAGTTCATCTAAATGCAGCAGAAACCTCTTGAGTTTGCTTCATCTTAGTTGAATGAGAATTAGTATCTCTTCATCTTACCAGAATTCCTGCTTCATTTGTTGCATTTTCTTTTAGTAACTGTATCCAATTCCAGAGGATTATCATTGGATGATTACTTTAGAAACAACTGCATGCCCTGCCCTGTCCTGCCCTCATACAAAAGGCTTATTTGTAAGAAAGTAAAAGTTTGTGCTACTATCATAGAAACAACCTGCCCAGGGATTTGATTAGTTTTCTGATCTCGAGTAGTTAAGAGCATAAAATGATAATTGCAAATTTGGTTGGGCTGTGTGAATAATTTTCTAAATTCAATGAATGAGAAAAAAAACAACATTTTTTAGAATTGCAAGAAGGGGTCATTATCGGTGTAAAATTATTGGCGTAAAATTCTTAAACTCTGCCATTAATAATAAAAAAAGTAATACTCAAAGAAAAATGAATTTTCTTCTCATTTTTTCATATTATGAATTATTTGTATAAAATCTCACAGTCGGTAGGCTCAGTATTTTTACAAATGCAACATACAGTCTCTTCTTCATAACTGGCCAAAATGCATAGCTATTTGCAGAGACTATGTTGAAAAATATTGTCTTTAGTGAAAAACTTGTTCTAACCAATACTGTTATAATGCTCCCTGTATCTGTTATAACTTCTACAGAAATAAATTGGAGGCTTTACTTTCTAAGCCTGTCTTGTCATTTGTTGAATATTATATCTCAGAAAGAGGCATGCCAATGATATAGTGGCTAAAGTGTTGGATTGTTATATTGTTGTGAGGAAGTTTGAACTTCAGTCATGCTATTACATTCACTTTCTGACTAATGCCTCTTGGGAAAGGAATGAAACCTCTTATTTCCCCGGTTATGGATTAAATAGTACACTACTGTTCTTCTACAAGGATGGCTTTGTCATTAAATAACCCATGATGGTTGATATACCATTAAAGAAAGAAAGAAATCACAAAATGTTTTGGGCACAAACTACTACATGTAAAAGAAAGAATAAAAACATTTTTACAATAGAAATTAAATACAAAATTTAAACACTTTAGGGAGAATGGGATCTTACCTGATTAAGTATTCGTCAACCCTAGAAACAAGAATTACAAAAAGAAACAAAAAACATAAAAATAACACCAAAGCAATAACCATAGTATGTGGAATAGATTTACTAAATAATAGTTTTAATATTCAAGACTAACCTACTAAATTATCAAATATCTTCAGGAAAAAAATGATGAAAAATAGATCCTCCAAATAACACTATTAAAAACTATTCAGTCGACTGACAATTTTTTACACTTTTGTCTAAAGGAATCCACAGAAATATAGTTTTTTGAAATTTTATTGAACCTTTTATATATAAGAATAAAATAAGGCATATTCCTTAATTTAGTTTTCACAAAAGTGGGATCTGTACCAAGTCTGTTTCCAGTAAAATAATCATAAATTTCCTTACAAATTCTAATATAGTCAAATGAATAAATATCTATTTAATCATTTTTTTATATTAAACATAAAAATAAGCAATTTCCTGTTATTCATATTTAAAATCTTATTTTTCTTTAAAAGAGTATCTTAGCTGGTCATATTTCTATCACAAAGGTAAAAACGATTTCTTCTGTTTTGCAATTTTAAAATGTTGTTTTCAACTTGTTCAGTTATTTTTTTAAAATGACACCACCAATGTTAATTTGAGAGAGAATGTAGCTTTCAATTAAATTTATTTGAATGAAACATTTGAGAAATTCTTGAACCTAAATGCATGTTTTAATTTGCCATATGCCTTGACTATTGACAAATTTACATGTCGCATCCAATTTAAATCTTTATTATGTAATACCAAGATTTTTAGCTTCATATACATTTTCTAATCATTTTTGATTATAATTGGATCCAACCAATTTTTTTTTAGCGGAATGTTCTCATGATTTAATGGTTAAATTGCTGGACTGTAGAGTCATAGGAAATGAGTTTGCACTCCTGTCATGCTATTATGTTCACTTTTAGGCAAATACCTTTGAGAAAGGTATGAACCCTCTTATCCTGCAAGCTTTGGGTTAAATAGTACCCCTACTGTTCTTCTAGAAGGATGGATTTGGCATTAAGTAATCCAAGAAGGTTGATATGCCATAAACAATAAAACCAAACCAAATATTATAGACTATTTTTATAGAAAGTGTAACTTTGAAAAATTATTGTCTGTAAAATCAAATACAATAATTTTTTCCATTTCTGTTATGTTTTATAATTCATTTTAAATAAAGAGTAGATATTTCCAGTAACTTATTAGAATTTTCATCATTCTCCTTTGTAGCTTCTATAAGAGCAAGGAGGTTTACTTGGCAGTGCCCATCTCCTCTCCAAGTAATATGAACCAGATTTCAGAGGATTATATGGTACCAGTAGCAAAGAACAATCCCTAACCTAGCCTATCATTGAATGATCAAGATGCTATTTACCCATAAGAAAGATGTTTCTAAGGGCATTAGTGGAGCAAAATGAATGCAAAATGCTCCAGAGTCTCAGCTTCATATGTCCATTCTGTTCTCAATGCTACAAACAGTTAAGTAGCTATCAAAAAAATCAGAAATGATAAAGAAATTTCTATCCATCAAATTCAAAGTGACATTAAAAAATTAATCCCATTAAAACAAAATTCATTTATTACTGGAAAATGTCTCTTGTTGAATTAAAAACATAGTAAAATTCAATGAATCATTACACTGGTCAACAAAGGTTTTAATACTGAGGTAAAAATATGTTTTAGATGAAACTGAATGAGCTTACTCCAAATCCATGCAAAGAATTATTCTAGGCATCAAAATTTTGTACATCTTATGCAACTGGTAGTCCCATAAATCATCCTCTTTCCATTCATTTATATCAAACCAAGCTTTATGAAGAACATTGTAAAAGCAATGATATCTGATCTTTGGAGATTAGTGGGTAGAGTGTTTGCCAATGGTCCGAGAGACCTGGGTCTATAAGGTACGTATCAAGGGTAAAGTGGAGCAATCCAGGGAAAGGAGTAGCGTCCTCCCCTACACCTTGGTGTTGTAGCTACAGAAAAGGGAGCCTTCTGGTCACTCTCGACTTTATTCGCCAACTTTACTTAAAGGGATACTATAGAATACATATTTTTTTAGCCTTAAAATAATCAACCCCAAAAACATACATAAGAACATTCTAGAAAATTCGGATCAAAATCGCATTACCATTGAAGTAACACTTTTATATTTTTCAACCAATTAGCTAAAAACACAGAATAAGAACATTCTAGAAAATTTGGCTCAGAAACTAATTTACAGAAAAATATTTAGGCTCGAGGACCGGAAGTAAACAGACGGCCATGTTGGTTTATGTGAGAGTGTAAGAAGGACGGGTGTAAAAAGGCGTCTTGGTATGCTGACTGTTATAGTCTAAGTTCTTTGTTTTTAACACATGAGTTTTATACAAAAAGGAGCCATCTCTACTTTAAGTGGAAGGCCTCTAAAATTAGTAGACTAGTTCACATACCTTAGCAGCAAGATCTCATCTACTGAAAGTGATGTCAACATATGCCAAACAAAAGCATGGAATGCTATTGAGAGACTTTCGATCATGTAGAAATCTGATCTATCCCAAAAAAAATAAAACGGGATTTCTTCCAAACTGTGTCTATATTACTATATGGATGCTTTACGTGGACAATAACAAATCATATTGAGAAAATGCAAGATGGGACCTACACAAGAATTCTGTTTGATGTCTTGAACAAATCCCGGAAGCAGCACCCCACAAAACAGCAGCTGTACGGCCACCTTCCTCCCATCTCATAAGTAAGACGAACAAGACATGCTGGGCACTACTTAGGTTTTATGGCATATCAACCTTTGTAGGTTATTTAATGCCAAATCTATTTTTATGCAAATAGTTCTATTTCAAACAATTCAGTTTAGCATGAGTACACAGTTTAATAGTCAAAAACATTTCTATTTCAAGCTATTCAGTTTATTCAAACAGTTCTAATTCAGTTAATTCAGTTTAGTATAAGTATAGATTTTGTTTACACTAAGTCAAATGTCAAAACGGTTCTATATTAAACAATTCAGTTTAGTGAAATTAGAGTTTCAATGCCAAAAACAGTTCCATTTCAAATAATTCAGTTTAGCATAAGCACTCAGTTTAAATGTAAGTACAGTTTAATTGTGAAAAACATTTCTATTTCAAGCTATTCAGTTTAGTCAAACAGTTTGAATTCAAACAACTCAGTTTAGAATAAGTATGCAGTTAGTTCAATTTAACCCATAGATGGGGCCCTATCAGGTGCTACCATTCTGGGCCAGAGTGGACCTGGGAGCGATGGCAATAAAGGGGTACTCCACATTCCCCAAAGCTCCAGCATTACTAGAACCTCATCATTAAATTGTTTAGTGTCCTATCCAGGACATTCATTGGTGGGGGTCTTACCCCTCTGCAGAGAAGCAGTCGGTGTATTGTACAACTCCAGCCAACTGGGCAACAAACACTTAAGTGATGTGTTCTAATGGACTCCTGCACATGGACATACCAATGTTAGTTAACTTATAATGACTTACTTACATCAGCTCATTACGGACACAGGATGCAACCGAGAAGACCTGCCAGGGGCAACGGATGATAGGGATAGATAGCAAGAGAGACGCAAGCAAGTGTTGTCAGTGCAACTTGATGATGATGATGATGATGATGATGAATTTTGTAAACAATATTGGTGAATATTTTTTTTACTAACGAAAAGTCAAGAATATAATTTAACAAAGTAAAAACAAAAGGAAAATAAAATTATTTTGTAGTTTTGTCGATTTGAAGCATAGGTTTAATCTTTCCTGTTTTTTTTCTTGGGCATAAGATAAAAAAATACTGACTTAATTATGCAGGGACTTATCTTTTAAACAATGCAAAACTTTTCTAAACTAAACAGTATTTCTTTAGAATTTCACTACCCCCACCTAAAAAACGCCAACTTTTCTCTAATTTTCTTTAAAAGAAAAGTCTATTAATATGGCCATTTAACCGACTTCCCACCAAAACAGTATATGACACAAGTGGGGTGCAACGCACAAATCAAGACATGCGTGGCCGATCCCAAAAAATGGTGGGCCTAGTCGATATTCCTCTTTTAGGGTGCCTCAAGCGCCGATCAATAGCATAGGAAGATGTCCTCCGACCAAAGTCTACTAACATGGTAATTTACGAAGCTCTTTGCTTCGATGTGGCACAAGGCTGAATGAATGGGACACCCAATGAGACTCAAACTCACTCGTAAAGGTTTGCTAGTCTAGCTTGCTAACCATTACACCACCCTAGATACCAGAAGGTTTATTAATATGGTGGGTCATTAAAATTCGTATGCTGTTATATAGAGAGCTAAAAGCCTTTCTCTGATTGGACAAACTAAGCACGTGTCCTACTTATTAGTTTTGGCGCTCTTTTTAGACAGACCCGAAGGGACCAGGCTAGCTAGGTTCCCCTTAGAAATTTTAGTTAAAGCAAAGACCGCTCCTTTCCCCTCCCCCAAAACTCCAAGGCCTTGTGCCTTCATTATATCAATTATAATGAAATAAATAAACAGATCCGAAGGGACCAGCTCCAATGTTAAGGTTTTCATTTTCAAGAGGACAAATTACAGTTATCGGTTTTATCCCTTTCGCGGACTGGTAAGTCTACTAAACTGACTTTATATATAGAAAGGACGTTTATCAATCTGATTATTTTGACTATTGTTTTCATTTTTATATTCACAACGTTTTGGCAGATGCGGTCTTCTGGTGTTTTATGTCGAACTCGGGAGCCCACTTTCAAACGAATTCTTTATTTAATCCCTCGGAATAAATTGTTTTTGGTACTTATGCATCTATGTTACCGCAAAAAAAAAAAAAAAAAAAAAAAAAAAAAGCCGAATTTTCCCGAGTGTTTCCGGGCCGATAACGGAAAGAATTGGAATATTCCGGAACGGAATTTAAGCAAGCAGACGATAAAATAAGTCAACCAATTTGACAAAACGTATGAAGACAAAAAAAAAAAGACAATTTTTAATGGATAATGTTACCAACCTTTTCTTGGAGAAAAAGAATAAATCAACAGTCAATGTATGGTAATTTTCAATATGAAAAAATAGTTATTTTATCAATTTTTTGGGGGTGGGGGTGTATCATTTTTTTTTGGTCTTTTTAAATAATTTTTTTCGTATTTATGCACTTATTGTACCGTTCAGAAGTAATAACGTTAATTTAGAAATCCATTCTTACCATGGGGAGTGTTTTATAAATATTCTGTACTTTCAACTAACAATTTAATAATAATCCAGGTCCTGCATTTGGTGTTACGGCATCTCCAGGCATAACTTTTCCTTATTTTTTTTTTTTAGGTGGCAAGGATGTTCACATGCCCGGCAACTTTTAATTTTGCCTATAAGGTTTTTTTCTTAACTGATTTGGATCACCATTTCTGCACATTATAGATTTTCGCTTAGCTGCGGAAAATTCATGTTTACACTTGTTAGTAACTTTGTAAACAAATTGATTGAATTATTTTATCTTAAAATTGATTAGCTAAGCGTTTCGGCATATTCCGATTCTTTCCGGAAACGCTCGGGAAAGTTCGGCTTTTTTGCGGTAACATAGATGCATAAGTACCTTGTTTTCTTTCCGTTAAACATGACAGAGTACAAGTGTTATGCTTCAGTAAGTATTCTGTAATTTACCCATAGTTGGAATTGAACCCTAAACCGTCAGTTGAGTTCACTTTGAACACTTTTCAATCAAATACCTAATCCTGCTGGACAATTTAGAGTGAAATTTTGGGACTTATAAAACTACTCCATTACGGTTAATAATGTAATCTAGTTAAGATTTTAGACTTTAAAAACACTTACCAACAATTTGTCTCTTCCTCCACCCCTCTACAAAATTAAGTTAGAATAAGAAAAAAGTTAATATGGCTAAACTTAACAAATGAGAACAAAATGCCAAAATATTAACGACTATAAATCTGAATGAGCAACTGGGCACATTTTGATGGGGGGGACATATTCCCTGTGTTTTGTTAAAACAAGTTTATAATCAGTTTCTACGTTATTAAAGGATTTATTACATACATAACATTTTCTTGTCTAAAAAAGTTTTTATATATTAGTTCGTGGAAAGTATTTTACTCTTTATGCGTCTCAACTCAGAACAATCAACATTAAACCATTAGCCAAGATTCTAAGACAAGGCTTGAACTTTAATCCACCAAACCCCTTAACTATAAAAAAAAAAAAAATCAAACAATTATAATTTATTTATTTTTTTGTTAGCCCTTCATTCAAAAGTAAACTGTAAAACGCTTTAAGACTTTTCTCCTTTGGCAAAACAGCCCACCCATGAAATTTTGCCATTTGTTTTAATATACAAAAATAAAATCAAGAAGAAATGTAATATTAACTTTCACCATTTAGATAAGACAGTTTCAGTGATTGTTTTTTTTTTTTTTTTTTTGTTTCGTTTTTCTGAAAAGATATATTTTAGTCTCTAAGTTTTACATCAGCCATAACTCGACACTTTATTGGTTGGGCAAGGAAATACTAAATATGGCTGAAATGTAGTAAGTGGGAGACTTAATATTGGAACTTAATTTTTTAATTAAAATATGAAGATAATGAGTGAAATCTACTTTTATCTGGAAGATGAATATAAGTACTATCTGTAATACTTAGATTCCCCATCCAGGTAAGAGTAAGTTTAAGTCATTATTTTAAGTTTTACTGAACAGCTAGATATTCCATCTTCAACTCTTTACAATTCACCCAAGTTCTATTTCTTTGGCCTTTTATCCCGTAAATACCGAGAAGCTGGTGACATACGGTCAATTGCCAATGTATATAATTTTGGCGACTAAATTGTAACAGTTCAGCTAATAAATGAAGGAAATGACTGAAACTTGCTCTTATCTTGATGGTAAATGTAAGTATTCCATTTTTATAATTTCTGGTATATCACTGCAGCCATATTCTAAGCTAGTTATCCAGAATGGCAATATTCGATTAGTCGGCAGACGAAAAAAAAATTTTCGTTTATTAAAAAAAAACAAAAAAAATGATTATTTTATTTTTTTTACTTAGGATATAATTTAATTCAGTGAAAAAAAAAACTAAACAAAAAAATATTGACATATTTTCTCGATTTGAAACTTGGTTTAATATCAGTGTTTTTTTATTTTTATTTTTATTTTTTTTTTTGCCATAAGATAAAAAAAATTAAACTGATTTAATTATTTTTGGGAATTATCTTTTAAAAGACGTAAGACGTTTGTCAAGTAAACTGTATTTTATTTAGATTTTATTAAAAACCAAATTTCCTGCAAATCCTCTTTAAAAGAAAAGTCTATCAACACAGAAATTTAGTCGAAGATGTGATATTTATTGAAAATTTAAAGAAATAGTTTGCAAAAAAATTTACATTTTCGTAGATTAAAAAAACAAACAAACAAGAATGATAGTTTATCAGTTATTCAAATTCTGATTTTTGTCTTAAAATTTTTAGAACTCAATGTGATGACCATATCACTATATGTGCTAAAATTCTACGTTAATATTGCCAAAATCAATTGAATTGAAAACTGAAAACAAATTTAAACATAAAATTAAACAACTTAGAATAGTTGTTGAAATTTTATGTTTACTTAATAGATAAAACCAAAAGATAACAAACATGCCAAGTTACAGTTGATAATGAAATATAGTTAAGATTATTGAAGACTTTAAAAACAACGTTCCCCCTACAAAATTAAGTTAGAATAAGAAAAAATTCAATATGGCTAAACTTAACAAATGAGAACAAAATGTCAAAATATTAATAACTATAAATCTGAATAAGCAGCAGGGCACATTTTGATGGTGGTGGTTTGGGGACATATGGGTGCTTTTTAAATCTTTGTCTCTCCAAATCCTGAATCAATAGAATATGACCATTTGTCATGGACGCCTCGGGTGGTGCAATGGTTCGCAAACGAGACTAGCAAACCTATATAAGTGAGTTCGAGTTTTATTGGGTGCCTTATTCCAGCAAAAAAAAAAACAAAAAAAAACTTGTAAATTGCTAATTGGTTTATCCTTATTAAAGGATTTATTACATGTTCACATATATAATTGTCTTTTCTGCAAAATATCTTTTACATATTTTTTATTTGGGGAAAGTATTTCGTTGCTTACACATCACAAATCATAACCATTAACATTAAAACATTAGCTAAGATCCCAAGGCAAGGCTCGAACTTCAATTCACCAAATTCTATAACAGGGAAAAAGATTCAGTAATTTTTTGTTCGGTCTATCATACAAAGGTGAATTGTAAAACACTGTAGAACTTTGTTTTTTTTTACAAAACGTTCCGCCCAAGGAATTGTTTTAATTTACAAAAGTATGCTTGAAAATGTAATAGTTACACACACTTTAAACAGATAAAAGAAAGTTTCACTGATTTTGTTTTTCTAAAGTTACATTTTAATCCCAAAATTATATGTTAGACATCGTGACTTATGGTCAATTGCCGATTAATAATTTTTAGATCTAAAATGTTACTGTTAAGAAAATAAATGAAGGAAATGAATCATACTTGGTTTTATGTTGATGGTAAGTATGTTTTGTTATATTACCGTAGCTCTGTGAGATTTCCTGGACAAGTACCAAAACTGAAATGAACCTTAAATCTTTTTATTTAATCTAATTTTTTTTAAATATTTAAATCTTAGTTGACAATCCATTTACCAAACTGATGTATTTTATAAAGGAAATATTTAATATATTATTTGACATAAATCAAATTAATGAGAGTATTTAATTACAAACGACCACATGATGCACATTAAACTTTATTTATTGGTATAAAATAAAATACCCCATTGGCTTTTTAACCTGGAAGTAAAAATGATGTATCTATTTACTTTGGTAACAGTGTATAATTCAAGAAATTAATACAAATCAAGATTAAATTGGGTCCTGCATTATACACGAGTACAAAAAATACTATATTTTTTGTGAAATAAGATGTTATTATTTTGCTTAATTAAAGCAAGACTCAGAAAAGGAAGGAAAAAGGTGTTCCTAACACTAAAACATCTGTTGCTGAATGTTTGATTCTTAACACCCACATCTAATTGGTTAGTCAAATTATACCAATCCTCTTTAACCATGGTGTCTTTCTCTGTGGGATTAAAGTTTGCAATGAAATCTGACATAATGAAAAAGAGACAATTTCAATAAATTATTGATATTTTCTTAGGTGTGTGGTAAAATGTTAATCTGATTTTACAAATTGTCTTTTCCATTTCCCCCACACACATACACTATATATATATATATATATAGTATTCTAGTTCATTTTTAATCCTTGACTGACAGACTAGTAAAATTTGACTTAGCAAAAAAAAAATTTTTTTTCAAATGTTTCATGTTTAAATTTGAGTTACCTTAAAATCACCTACCCTGTCTGTAGGGCTTACAATATACTGACTGTATCTCCTGCAGAGGGGTAAGACCCCTACCTCCAAAAAAGAGGGGTGTCCTTAGAATGTTATTAAGCTGCATCTGATGGTGAGGATCCAGTTCTAGAGCACTGGAGAGTGGAATACACCTTCATAGCCATTACTCTTGGTTTCACTGACCTGGAGTGGCAGTACCTGTTAGGGTCTCATCTAAGGATTAAATAGACCTGTTTGAAAATTATTAGTATTTGATAAGAATATTTGATATCATAGATTTTAAATTGTTTCTAATGAAAATTATTAATAATTATCAGAAACCATATAACTGTTTAAAAATAACTCTTAAACAATTCTGCAGAAAATGTTAATACAAACGTAAAATGAACACAATTCCCTAAAGTCAAGGCATAAAATGAACCTAGACAGGTTGACATGCCATTAAAATCATCACTTATAACTGGTAAAATTTAGAAATTCTTTCTAGAAATATTTTAAGTTAACCAGTTCACCAAGGGCATGAAATCCAACCGAAGAAAGTGTCTAAGCGGACTTTGTCTGAACACCCATCATTATTTAATGCTGGAATGTGACCCTGAAGGAAGTAAGCTACTCGGGAGCCATTTTTTAGATAATATACTGATCATTCTACATATTGTGCTCAAATAATAAATGAGAAAAATTCAACTTATTTACCCCTAAAATGCTTAAAAACTTATTTTGCTTTTAATCTAAACCTGACAAAAGGACAGTAATTGATATGTTTATGAAGACAGTCGGCTTTATGATTTCAAACATCCTCTTTGGAAAGATAATACAAGCTTTAATATTTAAATCCTTCTGCTTCCTTCAAGTTAATATTTCTATTTTCTCTTAAAATAACAGAAACGGTTTGATTGATTTCATAAGGTGTATGTCACTTGTGAAAGAATATTCTTAACCTTTCACATTTCAGTCAAGAGTTAATATGAAATAAAATCAATAATTATATTTTTAGTTAAAAACTTCAAACTGATAATACTATTCATGTTAAATTAATACAGACAAAGACTAAGAGATAGATTTGTAGTTCAATGTCTGGGTCAGAATTTCTAAGAAAAATGTAGACTTTGAACCATATCTTAAAAGTACTTTATCCTGAATATCCTGTTTAGAAACTGTCAGGTAATAGGTAAAAATATTATATTGAAATGTAATACTTACATTCACCATTCTGATAAGAGTAAGTTTCAGCCATTAACTTTTTTTGATTGAACATTTACACTAAAAAAATATGTCTTCAAATCATTACAATTCCAACCACCTGCTATATTTATTTAGTCTCTTCCTCCAAGCACTAAGATGGTTTGGTTTCTTTATTTTAATGGCATATCAACCTTTGTGGGTTATTTAATGCCAAAGCCATCCTTCTAGAAGAACAATAGTGGTACTATTTAACTCATAGCTGGGAGGATAAGGGGTTCATATGGGTATTTGTCCAAAAGTGAACATAATAGTGTGACTGGAGTTTGAAGTCATTTAACTATGATTCCACAGCCCAGTGCTTTAACCATTACACCACAAGGACACCCACCTCAAGCACTAAGGATGATGACTTATTTCTGGTTGATCATTTTTGGACTGAATTGTGAATGTAAGTATTGTATTTAATATATAGTTACTGTAGACATTTGTGAGCAGAATATTCTGGACAAGTATCAAAGCGAAAATAATGGAAAGAATGAAAAAAATGATTGCACAATTTGCATTGGCCCTAATAGGTTCCAAATAAAAAGTGGTTCAATACTCAATCACTACTCTTGCTGTTTTCTTTGTTGGTTTGGCTGGTAGTATTAGTTTTGCATATTTATTTCTAATTTAAAAAAATCATTTTAACGCTAATCACATAAATTTAAGAAATTGGGCAAAACAATTAAATAATTTAAATTCAAAACATTATTTTCCTTATTGTTTTTCTTTGAATTACAGGTTTCTTAAAACTTATAAAAACTGCAGTTATGAGCAAATATAGTTCTTTGATTTCAATTGTTAAAATTGTTTTTTTTGCATATTTCTTAAAGTTGTGTATTTATTATAATAATAAAAAAAAATTCAAGTTGAGAGTTGGTGTTTGTTAAATAATGTCCACAAAAAACTCATGTCACACATTGTATACAACATTTAAATTCAAAGGAACAGACAAGATTTGTATTTTCATTGATTCCAATTTGCATTTCCATTGGCACTTTGCATAGTGTAATGGTTAATGACCAGGCTAGCATACCATTTTTAGCGAATTAGATTCTTATGAGGTACCCTTTATTTCTGGCCTTGTGCCAAACTAAACTCAGTAAATGACTATTTCCTCTATGGATTTAATTAGTGAAGATTCCTGAACTATATACATTTAAAAAAAAAAAAAATTTCTTTATATAAAGTTCTTGGGACTTTTTAAAAAAATTTTTTATTTTTTGACAGCTTTGTTTCATTACTGCAATAAATGATGGTGACCACTGCACATTTAGGGAAAATTGCATTATCATTTTATGTCTCAGTATTTATTTTCTGAATTACCCGTTATGAATTAACCTATAAACCACTAACTCAATGGTAAAAATGCAATATCAATTAAGTTCCTTAACTACTTAGACTAGTAATATCCAGTTTCTAAGCTGAAATTAGATCTTACAATTTGAAAGATATGGATTGTCTGCACTTTACCTGATCCTTTGTCACATGTTCCATGTTCACACACGCACACTAAGAAATTTGACTTGGTGAACTAACTTTAAATGAAATAAGTCCCATGGCATTGAGGATAATGTGCTGGATTGTAACATTGTAGTATTTAAACTATAGTTATGCTATTATAGTCAATTTTTGGATGAATACCTCCCCCATAGCTATAGGTTAAATAGTACCACTACTGTTCTTCAATAAGAATTACTTGGGTATTAGATAACCCATGAAGGTTGACATGCCATTAAAACAAAGTAACCAAACCTAAAAATGAAATAAATTACACAAAAACATTTCGCTAATCTATGATTAAATTTTTAACACTCCTAATCACTCAGTTTTACTGCTTATACTCTGCAACCTTCTTTGTTGAGGCTTGAAGATGGCTTGTGTTGTGGTGGAAAATGGTTATGTTTAGAAAATATAGAAAGTATAAATCATTGCTTAATAAAGGGAGATGTTTGAGTTTGTGATGAACGTAGAATGTTCAAATTGAATCGGGTTACCAATTATTAGTTTGAGGTGATTGTGCTCTATATGTATGTTCCAAGTCTTGGTAAAATGAAAATTATTCCCAAAATAAAGCAATCACACCATTTCTTTTCATGAATCAGTTTAACTTTATATTCATTGGAAGAAAGTTCTAATGGTATTTATTATTCAGTTCTTTTGTGTGAAGGGTTAGTAATTTAGGTACAAGTGTCTGACCATGTGAACAGGTGTCTAAGTTAGTGGTGCTTGTGGGCTACTTTGATATATACTGGTTATAGTTGTTGGCGACCTTAGTTGAGGGTGATCCAAAGGCTCCCTTTTTAATAGCTACTACAATGAGGTACATGGGAAGTGCTACTCCTTTCCCTGGAATGCTCCACTTTACCCTTGATACTCGCCTTATAGTGCTGAGTGCTAAGCAAGGCAGCATCAAGTACCATATTTTTTTTCTTTAGTATGACTCTATCTGGGATTGAACCTCGGTCTCCCAGACCATTGGTGAACACTTTACTCATTAGACCACTAACAAATGTCCTTTATTGAGTGAGGCTGATGGTAAAAAAAAAAAAAAAAAAAAAGTATGACCCTTGACTGGAAATTTTGAACCCAGGGGTCAAGTGACCAAAATCCCTTGCATGTTGGGAAACTTGTAAATTTTTATCATTTTACTTATTTAAAAAATGTTAGTCTTTGTTTTAATTTCATTGTGTGTGTGTATATGTGTATATATATATATATATATATATATATATATATATATATATATATATGAGAGATCACCACATATCTTCCTATCAAGAGAAAGTTTCAGGTAAAGCATGTCTAAAGATGCATGTGCTCAGAATGGTTGAAGCATTTAACCTTGCTTGTGCATGTTTTAACTAGCTATTATCAGTTGGGGGGGGGTTGCAATTGACAGTTTCTTAGAAAATGATGTAAAGGACTATAGATAACAAAGGTTGATTTGCCATTAAACAAAGAAACCAAACGTTGAATACTTTAACACATCTGTTTACATAATTGTGAAATGGAGTACAATTTTGTTCCAATCTTTGCTCTGAAAAACCCTTCCAGTCTTTGGCCTTCCTCACAGCATATTGATTTCTCTAAGGTTTTCTTTGTTTAATGGAATATCAACCTTTGTGGATCTTTATATTAGATTGGCGACTTAACCCTTTTCAAAGTTAAATTGGGAGTACATTTACTATTTATGAATAATAACTTATTAGCTATATTTGAGTTGTGAATACCCCCCACGCATGTACACTAAAATATCATTATTAAACCAGTCCAATATGCAAAATGGTTTGGTACAAATAACTTTTGTTCTAAAACAATAAGCTTGTATCACTGGAATTTGCAGGGTTATGGATTAGGGTTATTTTAGGATAGTTTGAAAGTCAGTGATCTCAAATATTCTGTGACCTAAACCAAATTGTGTGTGAGGATTACAAAATTTAGAGAAGAATTTTTTTAATAAGCAAATTTTCCTTTTTTCTTTTTTATCACTTTATCTATGTAATTGATTCTAAGTTAGTGCAAAATCATTCTTTTAGCAGCGACCTCTCATTTCATGAACTCTCAACTCTTGATTATCCCTCTTCTCCAAGAAGAAAGATATAAATCTAAATAACAAGTCACTTTGGAATATCCAGTAATTTTCTCCTTGTTTATTTAGCTGATATGTTTTTTTTTTTTTGCAAGCATTCCACAATCTCTATACACTTGAGTCAGATGTGGTTTCATCAAAGTTTTTCTGGATAATCTCTATTTGTATGAAAAGGACTATATTCTATATGGAGTATATAATCCATGAATGGCATTTTTTATACCATTTTATCACTTTGTTTGCAAGAGTAAAACTTTAAATTCAGCAATTCACTTTGATAAAATTTACTTGTTGAATAAGGAAATCATAATAGCTGAAGTTAAAACTGATGCAATTTGCTCATGGATGAATATCTTTGAAATGTTTGTATGTCTTTAGTTGAGTTAAAGTGGAGGTACCCATGGTGTAATGGTTATTATTGTAGGAAGTAGACTTGCTTTCCAGAATTCAAATCCTGATCAAAGCTGTTTGCATTTCACATAGCACTAATACTCTTGGGGAGAAAGGTAGGAATCCCACTGCTCTCATGAATCCCCTTATTTCCACCACCACATCTATGGGGTAAATAGTATTACTGCTCTTCTACGAGGATGGCTTTGACATTAAATAATCTATAAGAGTTGATATAGCATTAAATGAACTGAACCAACTATTCTCCTTCCATCTATGAGTAGATAGTTGGGTAGACTTTAAAGAGCAAAGTCTAACCTACTATCTACTTGGTATGGCAACTTGTCTAGAAGGAAAACTCTGAATTTAAATTAGTTGTTAAACTGGAGAGGGAAGAGTTCTGCCCAGCTATTCCTGCTCAAGACATGCTACATGAGTAGTGCTCCCATGACAAAACCAGTTTACAGAACCAGTCCAGTGTATGTCTAGAGTAATGCTCATAAATATTTGAACAAGCAGAACACTTGATTTTGAGTTAAAAGCAACATTACACAAAAATTGAATTTCACTGCAATGAATATAAGGCAGATATCTAGTTATGTTTTGTAGTTCACAATGCTGCATTTCAAGAAAAAAGATCTTTTTGATTGTATTGTTTAATGATAGTTTTTTTTATCCTCCTAAATTTTATTAGAACAAATAAGGTGAACTTTAATTGCTATTTGGAAGAGTTGCAAAACTAGTAAATCAATTTGGATTCTTCCATCTGCTCAAAATTCTTAATGGCAATTGAAATCTTTGATAACTAAAATAGATTTTGTTGGTCTGTTGGTTCTATTTTTATTGTAAGTCAACCCTTGGATTATTTCATATCAAGGATGTTTTACAGTTGAATGATTTCAAGTATTGCTATCTAACACTAATAGTTCTGTTAGCACACAGTTAAATGGCTTCATGCATTACTATCTAATATTAATTTAACACCAATCATTTGTTTGTATACAATTAAAAGGTTTCAAGTATAGTAAATGATTAAATAGTTCTATTTGACCCATAGATAGTCCCCTAACAGGTTCTACCACTCTGGATCACTGGACCTGGGAGTAATGACAATGAAGGATATTCCATATTTCCCAAATCTCCTGGACTGGAGCCTTGCCCTCAGATGCAGTTTAACACTATATCCAAGACACACATTAGAGGGATCTAACTTCTCTGCAGAGATCAGTCACTGTATTCTACAGTCTCAGCCAACCCAGCTTATTGATTTTGTTAGCTCAAGTATTTGACTAGTACTTTCTATAGTACACATTGATAAAATATTTAGGAGCAGTGTGAGTGTGAGAAGGGAAGATTCTCGGTATCACATGGCAAAAACACATCCCCAACATCAGTTTTAACTCTGGCTTCTCTTCCTAGCACCTATACCATCTTGATGCAACCACAGCTTCGTTGGGCTGGTCATGTCGTCTGCATGAAAAAGAAACTGCTCTATGGTGAACTGTTTTGGGACAAGCACATCGAAGGAGGCCAGAAAAAGCCTTTCAAAGACATGCTGAAGATCTCCATGAAATTGTATCGCGCCTAATTGCCTGGAATATCTGGCGCTGGACAGAGAAGTGGCGTGAAGTTGTCAAATATGGAGCAAAAATCTGAGAAACCAGAAAAAACACTGCAATTGAGCTGTGCAGGAAACTTAGAAAAGGCACTGCCTCATAAGCCACTGCCATCACCATTCCTTGTTCTCAATGCCTAAGACTCTTCTGTACACAGGATGGTCTTATTAGCCATCTGTGCACTCATGGATGCCTGCCTCAACCATAAGGTTGATCAGATGGTCCTCTTCGATTATGATTGACAAAGAATATATATATATATATATATATATATATATATATATATATAAACTGATAACAACGATCCATGTGGAAGGAATGGATCGTTATCAGTTTTTCTACATATTGTCGGATTACAATCCTTTATTTACTCTTCATATATATATATATATATATATATATATATATATATATATATATATATATATATATATATGTATATTGGAGGTCCGACTGATAATCTTAGAAATACATATGGGTCTTCAATTGCAGAACACCCTATAAATAATGATAACTGTGCTGTGAGATTTAGTGTGGACTTTTTCTCAGTATTGAGCAAGTCACATGCTTCATTTCATTTGAAAGTATTGGAGATTATTCATATTTTGCATGCCCAGTTGGCTGGGGCTGTAGAATATACTGATTGCACCTCTGCAGAGGGGAGAAGACCCCCCCCACCCAAACGAGTGTCCTGGATAGGACACTAAACAATCTATTAGTGAGGTTCCCTTCATTGCCATTGCTCCCAGGTCCACTATGGCCTGAAATGGTAGCACTTGATAGGGCCCTATCTATGGGTTAAATAGAACTAACAGCATACTTATGCTAAACTGAATTGTTTGACTAAACTATATAGTTTGAAATAGAAATGTTTTTCCCAGTTAAACCTTACTTACATTTAAACTGCATGCTTATGCTAAACTGAATTGTTTGAAATAGAACTATTTTCGTAAAAATGGATTTGGCGTTGAATAACCTACAAAGGTTGATATGCCATAAAACCCAACCAACCATATTTTGTCCACAGACCAGCTCTCTGTAAACAGAATGTCTGCTCAGATTTAATATTATTCTCCCTCACCCCATCATAAATATTTCCTTTTTATCATTCCTCGATTTAGCTGTGTTGAGCAAGGACAAAACCAGTCATCAAGCTAGTCACTTTTTTCTTTATAATTTTTTTATGCTTTTAGTTCCATCATGACTAAAATTGGACTATTGGCCTAATGACTAGTGTTCGCTAATGGTCCAGGAGACCGGGGTTCAATCCTGTGTCAAGTCATACCAAAGACTCAAAAAATGGTACTTGATGCCGCCTTGCTTAGCACTCGGCATTATAAGGTACAGATCAAGGGTAAAGTGGAGCAATCCAGGGAAAAGAGTAGCGTCCTCCCCTGCAACTCGGTGTAGTAGCTATCGAAAAGGGAGCTTTTGGGTCACCCTCGACTACGGTCGCCAACTTTACTTTACTTATGACTAAAACTTTGTGTCTGTTTATTGCGTTGATAAAATTTTGTACTTCTAAGAATTTGAAAATACACACACACACACACACACACACACGGTTCATTTAAAGGTAAATTTTCTCCAAGGAATTGGCAATGGAAAGCATTGTTTATTGTTGCATCGTTTTCAAGGATATTAATAGTTCTTTCATGTCCCAGAACACTGTCAGTATTATCTTCTTTACTGACCACTGTACCCAGAACTTTTTCTCTACTGGAGTCGGTGTGTTTCCATTCTGTGGAGTGTCTTTTGAACTTAAAATCATCCATAGCAAAATGTTTTTTAGCCCATATGTAAAGATTTTTTTTTTTTTTTTTTTACTAAAACATTCTTCTGTAAATTTCACATAGTTTTCACTTCTCACCCTCCTAAAATTTGATGATAGACCTTTCCAAGTTTGAGGCATTTCATTTGATTTGCATGCCAATTTGAATAGTGTCAAAACAAATATTTTTCTGAGATTAAAATAATTTTTCCTACCAACCAATCCCAAAACAATACTGAGTTAACATGAAAAATTCTGAATTTTTTTTTTTTCTTTAGAATGAAATAAGCTTATTAAACGATAGAGCTGTTCATGAATAATCAAACAATAATGTCAATATTTAGCAGCAGATACATAGTAAGGAGAACAGGGGAATGGTCACCTGCTCTATGCACTTTCTTTAAGAGTAGCAGCTCTTCAATTATTAAAAAACAACAAAAAAATATTCTCTAGTTTGATAAGTAAGATTTCATTGTATTTTAGTGACATTTTTTAAATTAAAAAAAAAAAAATTTTTTTACTTCATCAGATGGCCTTCATAGATCTCTCTAGACTCCTTCTTTCCATTTCTATTATTTCTTTAACATTATATTATTATTTTATTTATTTATTTATTTTTTTTTGAGAAACTGATCTACGACATCACAAATTTTGACTATCCTAATTCTAGAAGGTGTATGTGCAAAAAAGCTTGAGGCAACAATATTATTCATTGACTCCTCCAAGGCTTTTGATTCCATACACAGAGGGAAGATGGAGCAAGTACTTCTCGGCTATGACCTCCCCCAAAGAAACCATCACAGTCATAATGATGCTGTATAAAAACACAAAAGTAAAAGTCCGCTCACTGGATGGAGACATTGACTACTTCGATATTGTAGCAGGTGTGCTACAAGGAGACACATTAGCCCCATACCTGTTTATCATTTGCCTGGACTACATGCTTAGAACGTCTAATGAAAGAAAAGGTTTCAAGCTGGCAAATGAAAGAAGCAGAAGATACTCCACACAAATGGTTATGAACGTGGACTATGCCGATGACTTAGCACTCCTGGCGAATACATCCACCCTAGCCAAAACCTTGCTACATAGTCACGAATGAGCAGCTGCTGGCATAGACATTCATGTCTACACAGACAAGACAAAATACATGTGCTTTAATCAAAGAGGCAACATCTCCATACTAAAGGGTGGACCTTTGAAACAAGTGGACAAGTTCACCTACTGAGGAAGCAGTGTCTCAACCAAGAAAGACATCAACATGTGACTAGCAAAGGCATGGACAGCTATCGATAGGCTATTGGTCTTATCCTATTTACCCAACCCCTCTGCTCGGGCAGTATATGACACAAGGTCAATTTTTAAGCGGAGTTTAACAGGTTTGAATTCAGAGTTTTCCTTCTCCTAGACTAGTTGCCTCACCAAGGCTGAAGAACCCAGTCTGCTCTACTATTTACCCATAGCTGGAGGGAGAATAATTGGATTCATACCTTTCCCAAGGGTATTAGTGCTATGTGAAATGCAATCAGTCTTGTCGAGGATTTGAACTCGTGTCGCCATGTCCAATTCCTACGACGATAACCATTACACCACGGTCTTATGGAAGTCAGATCTGGCCGATTAAATAAAACCGCAGTTTTTTCCAAGCAACGGTCCTGTTGATACTGCTATATGGATGCACTACATGGATGCTAACTAAACGTATGGAGAACAAGCTTGATGGCAATTGCACATTAAGAATGCTGTGAGCAATATTGTACAAATCTTGGAGGCAACACCCCGTGAAACAGCAGCTGTACAGCCACCTACCACCCATCACAAAAACTATCCAAGCTAGACAAATCAGACAAGTGGGACACTGTTAGAGAAGTAAGGACGAACTCATAAGCAATATACTCCTGTGGACCCCTTCACATGGATGAACAAAGGCAGGACGACCAGTTAGAACCTATATACAACAGCTCTGTTCTGATACAGGATATAGCCTTGAAGATATCCCAGGAGCAATAGATGATAGACGGGTGGTGTGAGATGGTGCAGTCAGCGCGACACAATGACATCCTGGAAAAGAACATTTAAATTATGTGAACATATTGTAAATGTATTTACCCGCCCTCCACCACAGACAAGATGTGACACTAGGTCACTTTTGAAGCAGAGTACTACTGGTTCGAATTTGGAGTTTTTCTTCTAGACTGTTTGCCTAACCAAGGCTAAAGAACCCAGTCTTCCCTACTATTTACCCCTAAGTGGTGGAGAGAAGAGATGGATTCATGCTTTTCTCAAGGACAGTAGTCAAGTGAAATGCAAACAGCTTCTTCCAGGATTTGAACTTTGGTCTCCAATTCTAGTTCCTATGATGATAACCATTACACAAAGTGCACCTCCATATTGGGCTTATATTGTAAATGTAAATTATTACCAGAAAATGCCTAAAATTTTAGAACCTGGGTAATCTTGACTCTCCATAGCTTCCATTATCAGTAAACTGTTCTAGAGAGAAAGAGTTGATTGATTTTCTGTGACCTTCTCCATGGTTTAAATTCAGAGATGTCCTTCTCCTAGACTGGTTCCCCACCACTTACTAAAGAGCTCTATCAATCCTGTTACTCTATCCATAGCTGGAGGGAAAAATCAATATGAATTAAATACAAATGACCTCAAAATTCTTGGTTCTCTAATTTCATTTTCAGTATTGATAACTATTAAGCAATCCATACTTTCCTTAAAAAAGCACAAAGCTCTTTAAACATAAAATGCCAAAAAGAGTTCATAGCAGATTATGGGGAGATGTATAACATAGGCTAAATATTTTTTTTCTTATTCACTCTAGCCTTTTACATGAGAAATAATGAATATTCTAATGATGGCATTTGTTTATTTCAGGAGACCAAGTATTGTGAGATTGTATGGAAGATGCAAAAAGTTTCTCTTCTTCACACCTCTGTCCAAAAGAATGGCAGCTATATAGTTACAAAAATTGCCAGAATAATGTCAGAATTCTTTAGGAACACTAAATCCTGTTTTTGAATTCAGGTATTCTTCTAGATTGGCTGCCTACCAAGATTGGAGAAAGAAGGAATTGATACATGCCTTTTATTCAATTGTAACTCCTGAAAATCATTTTCTTTGTGTTCCCTGAATTATTTAAAATCTTGCCTATAACCATTGAAAATTGTTTTTTAGAGTCCTAATTTGTTTTTAATTTTTTTTGCTTTCACTAAAAACAAAAAAAATGTAATTGCAACTGCTATATAATAGAAAAAATAGAGCAAATATATTGGATTGATTGGTTTTAGGGAAGATGTTTTGTTGGGTCCTCTCTCACCAAGGTTCAGTGTTGGCATTGGTTTATCCATGATCCACTAACATTGAATAAATGGAAGGAAAGATAAGCTCATTTACACACAAACATTCATTACATGCATAATAATCAGACAAGAAGTATTGACAGGAATATACAAATGTCTCAATTGAAAGAATATGTTTATATGCTTCTATGAGGAAGCAATATATGAAAGGGATACAAAAATGGTAAAAAACATTTTACTTAAGATAGCTGGTAGAAAAACCGTATGGTAAAGCCATGTTGGCTTTACTGTATCATAGCCAAGCAAGACTATTCTCCAAAAAACACAGAAAAGAGACCTGAGATGAATTCTGGGATTGTCACACATGTCCATAGATACAGGGCCACCTCTGGACAGGCCCAATTTCCTAGTGAAATAATTGTCTCCCTAAGATATTTGGAAAAAGCCTCTTACTTGCATTGGTCTTTTACAAGAAAACTATTAAATATTATAAAATGAAACGTGAGAATATTTAATGACCCAAGTTTTTGACTATGAATCCCAGAATTGTTGCTCCAATAGAAAATGGAATTCTTATTGGCTTTCATGAAAGGAATAATATTAATGCTTCCGAATTTTCTTACTTGAAAATTCATATTATCTTGGCTGCTTGATTTAGTTATTGCTGTTAGCATATATTATGTGCAATGTCAAAATTTATTACATTTTTTTTACATTGTATGAAATATATATATATATATATATATATATATATATATATATATATATATATTATGAGCAATGAGTTTTGATATGTTGCTTATCATAAATCAGGATATAACATTAAAAAAATTTTTACCATATTTGGAGATAAAATAATTGCATTTTCAGTTCAAAATTAAAAATTTAAAATAATTTACAATTTTTAACCAATCACTTAAAAGTATTATACCTCAGTTTAGAATAAAATGTATTGAATTTTTGCTAAAAATGAATAAACCTTTCTTATAGTAGCATAGGATTCTTGATCTTAGAAATTGAATTTTTTATAGATGGTTTGAGCTGCTTTTTGGTTATCAGGACCCTTATTTTAAGGAAGTTTTTGAGATACTTGAAAAAGTTAGTCACTTAGAAGTCTTGTAAGCTGAGTGGGGTTGTTTTTAGTCTATTTCATTCAGTTTCTGCTGAGTCATTTTGAAGGCCTTTTGATCAGGTATTGTCATAGAGAAGAATTGTTCATCTTCAGTTAACCAGTGTTTGATGTAAATGTTAAGGTTCTTTATCCACTTGTTCAATTTCTTGTCAATACTGCTCTGTGAGGATTCAAGAAATAGTTAACAATTGATTCCACTTGCTGACTATCAGACAGTTACCATTATCTTCATTTGCAGTGTCTTTGGTCTGGGGAAGTTTGAGTTTTAACTTGGTCCAGCCACTATACTGAACATTGTATGTAATCCATTTTTAATCACATTACAATGTCATTAAGAAATGGTTGGTTTTTGTGGTATAACAGAAGTACAGAACAGACTTTGTAACTGCAACCTTTTGAAAAATTTTTGTTCTCTTTGAATCGGTCATTTGTTGAGCTTTTTGATTTTCTGATTTTGCTTAAATGTTGAACATCATTGATTAATTCTTATTTGTGTAATCTTGAGTTATTTTGTGTGTTTTTCAATAATGGCCTCTCAATATGTTGTCAATCATAAAAGGATCTTTACAATCCTTATCTTCAAGGTTCTTTTCTTTGTTATGAAAATTCTTAGCACCAATGTAAAGTTGTACATTTGTTGATCTATTTGTCAAATGCTTGATTGATATTGTGAACTATTTTCTCTACTTTATATCATGTTTTATTTCACCTTGTAAAATCTCTTTAATTTGCTTTTATTTTCCATCTTTTAATACGTTAGCCTGAAATTGGAATAAATAGGAGCATAAATCAAAACAATAATTGCAAAATACCCATCAAATCTTAAAATCATAAAAACTGCAGTTATTACCATATTTATGCATAATACATACTTTTTTGCAGATTTTCATACAAAAAGCAAGGTGTGCAATATTATACATGAAAAATGATTATTTTTTTTTTTCACATGCATTGCCATATTTGGGATGGCATGACTGAAAGTAAGTTATAACTATAGTCCAACTAACGTAACATTTCTGGGTTTTTTTTTGTTTTTTTATTGCTACAGAGCAATAGTCACTGGAATGTGTTTATAATTTTTTTTCTCTTGTGGACTAATTTTTGCTGAAATTTTCTTACATTTTTGTATGAACATTTCTCTTGTCTTGGTTTTAATACCGCATAAAGTTTGTTTTGAAACTTATATATATATATAATTATTTTTAGTTGATAAAAATTTGAAAAAATGTTAGATTTAATATACGTTTAACAACTACAAATTACAAAGTCAATTTGTATACTTTTTTTTTTTTTTTTTTTTTTTTTTTTAAAGAATTTTGTAGCTGAAAGTTAAAGGTGCATATTTATACCTAACTAATTACAGGAGTTATTACTTTTGGAGCATCCTGCACATTATTGTCATAGCTTCAGTCAAGTTGTTACTTTAAAAGGTAAAGAAAAACTCCTTCATAGTAGTCATCCAATTGAAGTATCCACCATTTAAAAACATTGCTTAAATAGAGCTAGATTATTTTAGTTTCTAATGTAGCCATAAAATGGATTTAATGTTTCTATTGAGAGTCATTACTCCAGCTTTAAATTCATTGGTACCAAAATAAAAATCAATGATTTACTTAAACGAATAGGACAAGATCATTTCGTAAGCACAAGTCTTATGTCTTTCAAATCTAGAGAACTGTCTGTTTCCAGCATCGTTTTCATACTTAGTTGATAGTGCTTAGTTTTTATTTTCTTTTGAGACTAAGTTTTCACTTGCCTGACCACATGAATATAAAGTATAATTATCTGGGATATATTCGCAGGCCAAATGATGGCATTGGAATGTTTATTCCTAGAACTTTTCCTATCAAGAGACCATTTGCAAGATACATGTATTTTGTCAAGTATTCATTTAAAAATCTTAGCTTCATATTTCAATTTCTTGATCACTGTGCATCCAGTAGTTTGTCATCTGTTATAATTCTGCTTGTATTTCCATTTGTTTGCACATTATGTTCATTCACATGGCCTTCTCCCAGCCAAGTGGATATTCTTCCACTCTCTCCTCACCCAATTGGGATATTCTTCTACATAAATGTTGCTTCTTCAGATCAAACTCTATGTTCAGCTCCAATGGAATTGCCTGAGCTAATTTCATGTATCCTCTCATAAGTAAAGTTGGTGACCTAGGTCGAGGGTGACCTGAAGGATTCCTTTTCAATAGCTACCACACCGAGGTGTAGGAGAGGGCACTACTCCATTCCCTGGATTACTCCACTTTACTCTTGATCCTTACCTTATGCTGAGTGTTAAGCAAGGTGGCATCAAGTACCATTTTTAAAGTCTTTGGTATGACTTGACCTGGGATTGAACCCATGTCTCGCGGTCCATTGGCGAACACTCTACCCACTAGGCCAAAAAATGTAATTATTTATGGATAGATTGCTACCTCAGCCTAGGATCAGTGTAGTATCTGTACTTCTGGAAACCGTATAGGTATTTTAAAAACTAAGATATAAAATATACAAAGAAAAACTGCTATTTTCAAGAGTAATACTTCTTGCGATACCACTTCAAAAATAAAGTCTTGAAATATAAATTGCACAATTGAGGTAGAACCTCACTTCTCTGACTAATCTTTAAATTTTTCCACTTTAATTTTTGCCATTGTAATATACAAATCATGGTTATATTTTGTAATAAATGTTTATACTTTGTTTCTATCTTGTATATTTTTTTAAATGCGTAACTCTTTTAACTGAATGCACATATACTATACTGTGATCCTAGGCAGAAGTGCAAGGGGATAGTAGTGATTCTAGGTTGATCACAGATATTACACTCTTATCCTAATTGTTCCTTTGCCCCTCTATGAAAGCAAATTTGATAAACATAGGTTTCCATATGCATATAAATCAGGTCCAAAAGTGTCCAGTTTTCACAACTTGATCAGATTATTTTGACTCTTCCTTTGGCATCAACAGAACTAGGCTGCCTGATTTTTGCTAACCATAACCAATTATGAAATTGTGACAACAAAAACTATCCAAATTGTTACTTTGATCTTAAGTGTATATTTGCCTCCCTACAAAAACAGATTTCACTCATGGTCAATCTAATATGAAGGTTCAACATATGTATCTGTAAGTGAGGACAAAAATTTCTCAGTCATTCATGACCAATGTCATAATGGTGTCCAACTTCACTGACATTCTCTTTATTGTGCAATTTAGAGATGTTGCCTTGGGTTCAGAATTTCCAGCACTAGTTATGATGGTTTTTTTTTTCCTTCACTCCTGTCTGAAGGCAAGAACATGCAAAAAGAAAAGATATAAAATTTCAGCCCTAAGGCTGGAAAGCTACAATCTAATCCCGTGTTGAACTATATCTTCTCTCTATGTTCACATCTATCAATCTATCTTGGTGTGTCCATATCTATTTTAAGCCAATACAATGTGTTATTTCTAAGAAAAGCACTTTGGAAATCCATGATACTTACTTGTCATAAAACATGACCTCAATGAGATAAAAATACCTTATGCAGCTTAGAAAATTCTAACTTGTTTGATGTTATGTTCTTTGAATATCCCAGTGTGTTTATATTTATCTATCCTCTTTTATATATATATTTTTTTAATGGGAGGTCCCATGTGTGTTCATATCGGCAAGACCCAGAATAGCCTAGGTCTCTGTTCTACAGGGATCAGATCCCCCCCTCCAACACTACTCCTATGGTGCAAAAGAGAGGCGTTGTCACAGTGGTGGAATTCTTGGAGCAAGCCTTATCCTCCCCTCCTTGAAAGCAAGATGACAGCAGGACATCCCAGCCAAAGATGAGAATATGACTGGGGTCAAAATAAAATCCACATGTAAGTAATCCTATTTTTTACAGATATAGTGCTATTATTGGTCTGTTTGGTTGTAGAAAAGATATGTAGTTGAGACCCCATTCACTAAGGACCAATATTAGCATTTGTATATCCATGATATACTAACACTGAACACAACAGATGGAAAGACAAACTAATTTATCTATACAAGAACATTTTATTTATTTACACACACACACACACTGTATATATGCCAGTGATATTAAAAGGAAGACTACATGGCTGTATCCCAACTGATGTAAATATATACATTGTTCCATGAACAAGTTGTATATGGATGTGGTTAAAATTTTAAAAGGCTTATTTGGTGATTATTGGCAATATTACCATGTAACTTTACTATTCCCTGGCAGATCAGAGGAACAAAGGCAAAAAGAGGTTGGGAATGGGTTTCTAGGAGTGTCATGTCATATCCCACCAGCCCCCTACTGACATGCAAATTATCCAAGGGAGATAATTTTCTTGTATCCCTACAGTTGTTTAGAGCGTAGAATGTGGATTCACAGACATTACTTTCACCATTTACTGAAAACTTGAATAAAGTATTTGAAAATAATTTTTCTTCAGAGTATCTTTCTCACCTGCAATAGTCATGCTAAAAGTATTGTTCTCTCTTGATCACCTATTAAGCAATAAAACCTATTTAGTATTTTGGTGGGTGACTACTTAATAGCAGTAGACACTCTAAGCAACCTTTGTGCCTTGTAAAATTAAGTAAATAACTGGCTATGTGTTCTGTCAATATGACAACATTCTAACGACTGAGAATTTATTACTTTTAAATAGTTGGAAGGAAATTAAAAGTAGAGAAAAATAACATTAAGTTATTAAAGAATTTGAAGGAAATCAAATAAGAAATTGTGTATGTATGTGCACAAATAAAATTTTTTATGGGAGAGGGTCTTTTTTTTTTTCTTTGTTTCGAATGGTATTGAAACTCTGACAGTCATTTTAAATTAGGCTCTTTCTAAAATGGCTATATTTTAAAATATTACCTTGTTCAGTAATTTTTTTTTTTTCTTCAAATAGTTTTCTACTTATTTTCCATACTTTGTTTCACAGCATAACTTCTGCTTTGCTTAACTTTATGAAAGCTCTCAATATGCTTTTATCAATTTTTGTCAGCATTTAAATGCAGCATACATTATGTCTTTTAGTGTTTGTTTTGAGGGGAAAACTAAACAAAATAAATTGATTCATGTGTGAATAGCACAAAACAATGCTGTTAATCTTTTCAGAACATTCCTCATCACAGGATCATTTCTCACACATTGAGTTTAAATAGAATTTCAATAATGTAAATATGATGAGCTTAAACATTCTTATCAATCATGCAGTCAATTTTTATTGACATCTGCCAATAGAGATGTTTCAGATATTTTTGTAATGCTTTTACTTTCAGAAGGCCAATTCCTGTTTTAACATATTAACAAAATAATTCAAATTACACTTGACAAATATAAAATTCTGCATTAGACTTGTTTGAAGATGAGTCAATCATTATCTGAGTTTTTCTTTTTTTAAATTTAGTTTGATCCTATATCAAAAGTGTTGGTAATTATTGATGCACATATAAATATTTGTGCAGTCATTAAAAATGGTGATGAGCTCCTGGGCTGAGGATATTTACTGGCAATAAGACCTTGGAGCAGAGCCTTTGGCAGCTTTGGACTTGAGCAATATTTCAAGTCTAAATACCACTAAGTTATGGGTCAAAGATTCAATTTGAAATTTTCTTTAACTGTAAACATTTGTTCATTTAATTGGATTGCTTATTGAAGGTTTCAGCATGTCAAGAATTTTTGCAATGATGCATACATGACATTATATAAAGATAGACATACAAGTTGTAAGAAAATAAAAAATTAAAAAAAAAAGTATTGGAACTTAAGGTTTTAAATGAAAATGAGTGCATATAATAAAGTGGTTTTGTCTACATATCTTGACATGTGTATGTCTAGAGACATCTAGATTATGTCTTAATGATTCGGTACCAATTCTTGGTACATTTTGAACAGCAGTTTTTGGTGAAACAAAGGATTGTGTGCAGAGAATCTCTATGGCATAATGGCGAAAGTGCTGGACTGTGGCCTTGACATAAACTAGTTTGAATTTCAGTCACACTGTTATGTACACTTTGAGATTTATACCTTTAGGAAAGATATAAACCCTCTTATCCCTGCAGCTATGAATTAAATAGTATCACTGCTGTTCTTCTCTAAGGATGGATTTGGCATAAAATAACCCATAAAAGTTATCCCATTAAACAAAAGAACCTGAACCCAGGGTATTGTGCAAAGTATAACACCTTCGGTAGATACAAGATCTAGCTCTGTGAAACGCCCCCCACCCACCTAAACTGAAATTCATCTCAAGGATAAGAGTGAGGATATGGAAGGTATATGATGGCACAACTTCATACCAAGTTAAGAGGAAATTCACAAGCACTTAAGTGTGCTGAATATGAAGGGGTCTATTTTAGAAAAAAATTAATGATTTATGCATTGATCATATCTGTTTTGGTAAATACAACTTCGATATTGATACTTTCTGGATACACCTTGAATATATAATATAGATATTGTGAGGAAAATGCTTTTTTTTTTTTTTTTTTTTTTTTTACACGCATATGTTGGAGCAAGTTCTATTTTGAATGACAGACATTAAAGATAAATTATACTGGATGTAATTTGAATATGATTTTAAAATATTTCTATGAATTTAATTTTCTTTGGACACCAAATTATATTTTCCATTTAATTTTCTCTTCTATTGTATACTTAGTAAACCCTTTTGCAGGCCAGCCCAGTTGGCTGAGGCCAGAGAATACACTGGCTATATCTCTGCAGAGAAGTAAGACCCTGTCCAAACAAGTGTCCTGGATATGACTCTAAACGATCTGATGGTGAAACACCAATCCTAGAGCTTTAGGGAATGTTGAGAACTGCTTTGTCATTACTCTCCTGTCCACTCTCTCTCAGAGTGGTTGTACCTGATAGTCCTATCTATAAGTCAAATAGAACTTTTTAATCATTTAATTGTGTGCAAACAAATGATTGATGTTGAATTGGTAGTGTTACATAACGATATTTGGAACTATTTGACTGTGTTGAATAGAATTATTAGTGTTAAATTGAAACCACTTGACTGCAAGCAAATTAAACTGTTAACTTAAAATCATATGTGCAACCATTTAACTGTGTGCAAACAAATTATTGATATTGAATAGAATTATTTGTGTTAGATAGGAATACTTGAAATCACTTTCTGCAAACAATTGATTCATATTAAGTAGAATCAATAGTCTTTGATAGCAATGCTTGAAACCATTTAACTTTTAAATAAATGATCTTTAGCTTGTTTGAAATGTTACAAACTATTTGTTTACAAATCATGTTTAATATGTATAAACATTATTTGGCACTGAATAAATGACAAGGGTTCATATGCCATAAAAGCACAGCCAGCCTTTTGCTGGCAGATAAAAACAGATCTTGCACTGCTTGCAAAAAGGTTAAGACTTTTTTTTTTTTTTTTATAGGAAATTGGGTAAATATTAACTCAAAATATTTGTAAAAGTTGCATATGGGAAAAGGTTACTCAAGCAAAAATTATGCATGAAAAATAAAATTTCTTTGTCAAAATTTGTTCTATCAAGGAATATAAATTAAAGAAAAATAAGATGAACTTTGTGACAAATCTTTTTTACAAGTTGTTTTTCTAATAAACATATATACACTCACTTCTATATTAAACTTGAGACAATTTAACCTGCATTTTAAAGGAGTTCTCATGATGTAGTGGCAAATGTACTGGACTAAGGCTTTGAAGTGAGTGAGTTCAAACTCCAGTTGCCCCGTTATAACTTTGGACTCATTCCTTTGGTTGCTCAGTCAGCTGGGGCTGTAGAATACACCGATTGCTTCTCTGCAGAGGGGTAAGACCCCCCCAACGAGTGTCCTGGATATGACACTAAACAATCTGATGGGCAGAGTACCCCTTCATTGCCACTGCTCCCAGGTCTACTCTGGCCCAGCATGGTAGCACCTGATAGGGCCCTATCTATGGGTTAAATAGAACTAACAGCATACTTATGCTAAACTGAATTGTTAGATTAAACTGAATAGGTTGAAATAGAAATGTTTCTGACAATCAAACAGTACTACATTTAAGCTGCATACTTTTGCTAAACTGAATTATTTGAAATAGAACTTTTTTTGACATTGAAACTGTATTTACACTAAACTGCATTGTTTAACAGAACTGTTTTGAGATTTAACTGTGTAAACAAAATCTATACTTATACTAAACTGAATTAGCTCTGCTTGACTAAACTGAATAGCTAGAAATGGAAATGTTTTTCACGATTAAACTATGCTTACATTTAAACTGCGTGCTTATGCTTAACTGAATTATTTGAAATTAAGCTGTTTTTGACATTGAAACTGTACTTACACTAAACTGAATTGTTATATATAACTGTTTGAATAAACTGAATAGTTTGAAATGAAAATGTTTTTGATAGTTAAACTGTACTCATGCTAAAATGAGTTGTTTAAAATAGAACTAATTATTTACATAAAAATGGATTTGGCATTAAAAAACCTACAAAGGTTGATATGCCAACCATCATTCCTTTGGTAAAGATATGAAACCCCCTTAACCCCTTGCTATTAATTAAATAGTACCATTATTGTTTTTCTATAAGGATAGCTTTGACATGAGATAACCCATGAAAGTTGGCATGTCATTAAACAAAGAAACCAAACCATGCATCTAAAAGGGAAAACTATTAAAAACTTCAGGAATTTTTTTTTTTTTTTTTTTTTTTTTTTTTAACGAAATAAGACCCTTGAGTAAAGTATCAAGCTTGGCCTCCAATTGACCATCTCAGCTGACTGCTTGTCTAATCTGTTAATTCTTAGCTCTTAGGCTTGCATATACCACTGGACACTTGCTCTTGCTGCCCCACCCTTTGTCTCTCTTTATTATCTTTTAATATCATGTTTTGTTCTGCTTCCATACTGAGTTCATATACTGCAGTTATGAGAGTAATCTCCCGTGCCTTTTTGTTGTAAAGTACAATTGGTTAAAAGTATTCACAACTATTTCTCTATTCATTTTGTCTTCAAGGTTTGGACTTGTTTAGTTTCCAGTTTATCAACTGCTATTTATAAAATAGATTTGCATATGAATACAATACCTTTGTTTACAGTCATGGTCAAAAATGTGCTGTTAGAGGCTATGAAAATTGGAAAATATTTTCTATAATCTTTTACTGATTTGTTTTATGAATAGCTTATGAAGTGCCAGCAGTAGGTGCATGAGTTTGAGTTAAACATTAATCAACTAGAAACCTGAATGGTATGAATTTCTGGTATATATTGTTTTTTTTTTTTCCATCAGTGACAGAAGGACACAAATATCTGATAATCTATACACTTATTGTCTTTTGTGGAGCATGTTTTTATGCAGTTGGCTACAAATAATCAATTTACAGAACTGTTTTCAAACACTCATCTCAGAAAACTATCTTCTCATATGTCTTATCTTTGACTCACATTCCCCCACCCCTGTAATCCATTCCTCCCATCACCAATTGCTCCCAACTTCTGGGCACAGACACTACCTTATTTAGAGATAATTTTTGGTGACATTTGTATTTACTCTGCACTTGGAGACAGTGAGGTCATCAATAGGTCTTCACACTATAGATACATTTGTCACCTATTACATAACACTTTCTTTATAATCTGGATTTATTTTTTATATTGAAAATTATCTATTGTAAACACTCAGTGTAAATCTTTAGTTTATAAAAGGTTTGTATATCTTGATTCTAAACTGATCTAGACTTCATTTAGTTTATGAACAGTACAAAGATTTCCAATTAAAGAATGACAATTATTGCTTGTATGAAAATAATGTTTTTTTTTTTTTTTTTTTTTTTTTTTCAAAGACTAATGATTAATTTTATAAAATTTAAAGATTTCAAGAGGTGGTATCCATCACACAAAATTCTAGATCATAAGCTGACATGGGTGGGGGGAAGCAGTATGAAAGATTAGCAGTTGGCTGAGTAATTTTTTTTATGACTTAGTAACATTTTTTTTTTTTTTTTTTTTTTTTTTTTTCAATTTTTTTTTAGGAATATGTGCAGTTATGTTTCCTTTTAAAATTTCAATGTTTTGAGTATTTATAATCAAAAACAACTTTATTTTAAAGCTTAGTTTGGATGATGCTCTGAAAATAAAGCCTCTAATTTATTTTGATGGACATGGCGACACATACAAGGAACACAATAACACTGTTGGATAGGGTAAATTTTCGGCAACAAAATTTTTTTTTTTTTTTCCACACATCACTGCTCTTGGCTATGCATTTTAGCCAGTGATAAACAAGAGCCTGCATGCTTGTAAGAGGATTGTTCTGAAAGTAATGCCTCCTATTTTGACATTTTTACAATGTCACAGGTGAATGTTGGTGGTATGGCAGTAGTTTAAAATGGTCTGCTTTTTAAATTTTTTTATTTTTTTTATTGGCCTAATGAGTAGTGTTTGCCAATGGTCTGGGAGACCAGGGTTCAATCAAGTAGTCATACTAAAGACTCAAAAAATGGTACTTGATACCTCCTTGCTTAACACACAGCACTATAAGATACGGATCAAGGGTAAAGTAGGTCAATCCTGGGAAAGGAGTAGTGCCTTCCCCTACACCTCAATGTAGTAGCTATCAAAAAGGGAGCCTTTGGGTTACTCTCGACTATGGTCGCCAACTTTACTTACAATGTCAGAGGTGGATGTTGGTGGTATGGCAATAGTTTAAAATGTCCTGGTTTTTTTTGCCATGTTACAAATGGCAGTTGAGTAACAGTTTGGCTAAATCTTATTTGGCATGAAAGTTGTGGTGTATGATAGAATTCTGTGCAGAAGAATAATTGCACCAATTGACATTAATCGACACTTGCTGAATCTTTAAAGACCAAATGGTGACTCGGACCATTTATTCTGGTTGTGATGCAGATTTATTAATTTATTTATTTATTTTTTTTTTAAGTGTGATATGCAGGCTCTTGATCAGTGTCGGTGACTGAAAAAGTATTTTGTAACTGAAAACTCACTCTATTATTGTGCTCCTTGTATAAAAAGGTTTTGCAAAAACTGCAGAAAAGTTTTTCTATAAAGAATTTCCTAACTCCATTAAAGTGATCTATAAATCTTCTAAATAAGTACGTCACTTTCTACAG
Source organism: Sepioteuthis lessoniana (assembly GCA_963585895.1). NCBI lineage: Eukaryota > Metazoa > Mollusca > Cephalopoda > Myopsida > Loliginidae > Sepioteuthis > Sepioteuthis lessoniana. The sequence continues at coordinate 6,487,440 of OY757912.1, read as the reverse complement.
TCTTTTTTTTTTTTTTTTTTTCTCAAGTCTGCTCAGGTACTGGTGGTGGGTCACAGGCTTTAAGTCTATAAATTCTGTCCCTCGATTATTTGATTGTATCAGACTGCTGATCTATTTGTCTAAAGTTGCTTGGAATTGTGAAAACATTTTGACCAAAGAACAGGAAATTCTTTTGTCCAGCAAGATTGAAAATGTCATTGATCACTGTAATGCGAACAAGAGCAGAAGATGCACAGTTACAATAATGAATTCAATTATGCAGTCACATATGTGTGTTTGTGGATCAATATACACAGGTCCACACACGCACACACACCTATGCGAACACACCTGACTACACACTCACTTTGGTATATTTATATCATTAGCTATTCAAGTGCACATGTGTAAATGTGCATACATACATCAAAGTGAGTATGTTGTAAGTTAGTATATGTAAGCAATTGGTCCTAACATGCAAATGTGTTTGAATGGCATAAGAATAACTTTGATTGTATGTATAATTTAAATGATTGTTCATCTCAGTATTAAAGAGTATTTCTGAATATATTTTAGTACTATTGTTAGTTTTTATAGGTGTATTTGTGTGTAATATATATATATATATATATATATATATATATACACACACACACACACACACACACACTCTCTCTCTCGGTGGTGACTTTGAATGGTAGGGCCTTTCAGGTTCAGCCCAAAGAGTTATTCTCTTGTCTATTACAAAGTCATAAAAATTCTCTTGGAACAAATTATGTCCTTGACTTTGGATTTAATATCCTGACTCAAACTATCTGGAATAATTATTTTAACTCCTTAACTTTTATTTTCATCTTTTATTATATTGATTTAGATAAATTTTACTGACGGTATCCATAACGTTACATGAAGAAAAAAAATGACATGACTAGTTATTTCAGGCCTGTAAAAATCACCCCTAAAAAAAAAAAACGAATGAAATCATTCTATTAATGTGACATGATGAATAGATTTCAGATAGAAATAATAAAAATAATCTTTGAAAAATGAAGAGTTAAAAAAAAAAAAAAAGTTTCAAGGAGTATATTTTTGTTTCAACTCAACAGTGATATATATGAGACAAAATGACCCATGTCTCTGTTGTGGTTCTAATGTAACAGTAACTCATGATGAAATTGATGCTTCTGTATAGGAAAGAGTAAATGTAGACTCTAAAAGATGACTGAGTTGCAAATTATACTGGAAATTGCTTTATTCTAACTCATAGGATCTTCAGTGTATTGCTGTAATCAAATATTTCTGAGCTGCTATTGTAGTTGAGTTAAAGTTACATACATATTTACTATTAGCCCATTGATCTAGTGGGTAGAGTGTTTGCCAATGGACTGGGAGACTAGGGTTCAATCCAAGGTTGTCATACCAAAGACTCAAAAAAATGGTACTTGATACTGCCTTGCTTAACTTTCAGCATTTAAGGTACAAATCAAGGGTAAAGTGAATATAAAGGAATAGCACCCTCCTCTATACCTTGGTGTAGTAGCTATTGAAAGGAGAGTCATCAAGTCACCCTCAACTATGGTCATAACTTTATTTACAAGGTGTGATCAAAATGTACCGAGACTGAATCTATACATTTTTGTTAATTTAAATGAAGTCATACACATCTGAGCAACTTATAATAAAATGATATCAAGAGAAGTTGGTGTCAATTCAAAAACTGTTTGAAGAAAGTTTCTATACTTTAATCATCAGTTTTCAGCCAAATACAGAATGTTGCAATTGAAAGCACTCCTTACTCACTAGACCTTGGAAACTGAAAATTCATCTCCAGGGGAATATTTGAGGATTTGGAGGACGTGAAAAATACAGTGATGAAGCTTCCTACCATGTCAAAAGTTTCACGAGTACTTTGACCAATAGAAAGCTTACTGGATTAAGGATGTTGAATGTAAAGGGATTTTAAAAACATTAATTTTTGTCTTGGTAAATACAGCTTCAGTCTTAATACTATTTACACACACACACACACACACACGCACACAATTTTAATAATGTATAAAATTGTGACTGCGTGTGTATCCATATTCACAAGTATGTGACGTAATGTAAATTTATAGATGTGCTTAAATGAATAAGAGTTGAAAGAGGTTTATCTGAACACATGTATATGTCATTCTTGTATATGTGAATATTTCTGAATAAGGTTATATGAAAGTATGAATAGCCAAGGTATCTCACTCATCATCAAAGAAGATATTCTGTTATACCAATTTCCAAAGATGGTAAATATGAAATCTTCTGATTCTCTTGAAGAGAAAGGAAACTCTTTAGACTTGGTGTTTATTCTCTGTTATCTTTTAGTGACAGTTATTTACAAACATTCTATCAAACATGATTCATATTGACTACTTCATTAAAAATACATCAATAGTAATTCACTTACGAGTTCATTCAATAGATAAGGTGAATTTTTTTTCCCCTGTAAATGTAGTCTACATTTTTTTTTTTTTTTTTTAATTGGTTTATAGCAAGTTATTTTAATGTCAAAAATATTTATTTTGAGGCTACTCAAAATGGTAGTTAATCAAAAAATGCTCTAGGCTTGAATAGAGGTCTCATCAAATTTTTGCTGGCTGTGAAGTGCAAATCATAAATTTTACAGAAAAATGTTTATGTATGGAAAATCACGTTTTAGTAAAAAAAAAAAAAAAAAAAAAAAGTTTAAAAATTGGATCAACGTAGGTTTGCCACTATGATCCCAAGTCTAAAAGACAGTCTACGAAGTGGAAACACAACGACTCTCAGTTAAAGTTTGCAGCAGTCATTTAAGGTCATGTTGACAGTCTTGTGGGACATGAAAGGAACAATCATTGATTTCCTTAAAGCCCAACTGTAAATAGTACTTCCTGTTGCCAACTACTTAAGCAATAATCAGTGTTTTACGTGTGGTCCTACTAATACAAGTAATTTTTCAACATATCTATTTGAATCATAAATAGGACCCTCACAGGGATTACTACTCTGTGTCAGTATAACTGGTAGGGATGTCTGCATATTCTAGGCCCTACCAACAATGCTTGCAAGAAGTTACTGACTCAAAAAAAAAACTGGTAAGTTGGACAAGGCTGTGTTCTGTAGCTCAGTTCAGTTTCTCCAGAGTCATTTGTGAGACATACAGTCAGATGTTGTCATGAGGAAAAATTTTTTTCCTTTGCAGTTGACCAATGTTACAAATACATTTTAATTTCTTAGCAATACTTATCTGTCCTGATGGTTTTGGTCAGTAAGTGGATAATTCACCAAACAGTGACCATAACCTTCTTTTAATTCTATTTTGGCATGGCTTTGCCTCAGTCTAGCCAATCTGGAGAACAGTGTTTGTTTACACATAGGTGATAAACTGACAAGCACTTTTGAATCCGTGTCTGCACTATTCTAACTATATGCACTAGCAAACATGCATTCACTGAGTGTATTTAACTTTTAATGTAATTAAACAGATTAAAAAGATTAATGAAACTAAATAACAATGCATATAAAAATTTATTTTGCTTTCTATATCGATTAATACATCAAGATTGTTTAAAATGGGTAGAGGGTATAATTGGAGAATAAAACAGCCTGGACACTAGCTCCTGCCATCACTTCTGGCTTTCATTGCTGAATTTTTCTAATTTAACTAAATTAGACAGGATAAAATTAGTTATTTCTTTTTGTTGATGGATTTCTTTTAAAATTTATCAATGGAATTTTTGCTCATATTTATTAAAACAAAACCAAACAATCAGAAATCAATAATGCCAAGCAAATACTAATTAAAATCAAATTTGAGAAATCAATATGCAAATTAGCCTCTCCAATCACTGTAAACTTCTATTTAGCTGTATATATAATGGATGTTGTTAGTATACAGATAAGACAACCAGAATTAACTGTTTCAGTCTAGCACCAGGCCACCTGGCATATGTGCTGGGAGGCCAAACAATGATGAGTAAAGATTCACATTGCACTAGACCTTCAGGTCAAGTAAATCTATAACCAGCAAGGTCACCTGACATATGTACCTGGATACTTGGCAAAGGCTAGCATAGTTCACATTGCACTTGGTGATCCTATGACCAGCAGCACATGAGTTTTGGCTTGTGTGCAACCTCCCCCTTCCTCAAAATCCCCACTCTATGAAAGACCTTGTGTCAAATCCTGCTTGGTGGGAAGCATAGATAAATATTGCTAACTGTATTAATTTACTGTTCTGGTCTAGCACCAGTCTACCCTGCATTCATGCTGGGTGGCAAACAAACACAAGCATAGATTCACATTGCACTTGAACTTCAGGTCTTATGAATCTATGACCAGCAAGGTCACCTGGCATTTGTGCAAGAAGACTTGGCAATGACCAGCATAGTTCACATTGCACCTAGTCTTCAGGCTAAGTGAATCTATGACCAGGATTGACGAGTCAACTTGTGCATGACTTCTCTCTTTCTGAATTCCCATGATGAAAAAGACTTTGTCAAATCCTACCTGGTAGGAGGCACAGATTAATGTAAGGCCAACAGTATTAATATCAGTTTTCTTAATCAGATGAATAAAATAAAATTATAGAAAATGTGACCTAAATAATTTAGAGAATTGTGACATCAGTGGTGTCATAATCTCTGTCACACAGGCACACATAATCTCCATTATGCTAAGAAATATGTAATAACTCTCCCAGGCTTAATGTAATCTCCAAAATGAAAAACTCATTTGCCAGGTGTCCTAATAACAGATATCTCAATGTCAGTTGAAGACACTCTGATACTAGAAAATTTTCATTCAATAAATAGATATGTTACACCACGAGTGCTTTTATTTATTTATTTTTATTTTTTTTTGTCACTTCTCTTATTGCATATCAGCTTCTTTAAAAGCTTTTTCATAAACACTTTTCTTTTGACAATGACCTAAGATCAAAACTAGTTGAGGACAATCAAAAAAATGAATAACAAAAGAAATATTCCTATTTGTCTTATCACATTTGTTTCTTTTTATATATATATATATATATATATATGCGTGTGTATTTCAGCAAAATGTGTATCAAAACATTATTTTTTAACACATCTCTGGTTAGCTTCTCTGAGAAGGATTTTATCAAAATGTACCAAGCTTCTTTCAGACCATATCCTCCAACACCACATAAAATTCAGTCCATAATTTCAACATATTACAGAAATATATTGACTCATATAAAATGTGAATGCTCGTCTTTAATATTTTGAGATCCCCGAAAATTCCAAGACTCCTCCGGCTCTCTGAATTCTTTTGTCTCCTCATAACCAGATGTGGTATATCCACTGTATGCTTGTCTCAAAAATTCTAGTTGTATTATTTTATAAACATTCTTATGAGGCAAAATATCTTATAAGTTGATGTTAACTTTAAGATGATGAAATACCAATTTTCTATATTCTTTACTTGTCAAAAATGAAGACAATGACAAATAGGAGTTTTCATTGTGGGCCAAAATCACGAAATCAACTCTGACATTCAACTCTAAATGTCTCATGAACAACTTAATACTGTATGCATGATTGACCTTGATAAAAATTACCATATTTATAGGCTCTTTACAATGTATATGTACAATATTTCCATACCTTTATCTGATCCCCTTTTGACATCCAAACATGCTAAAATAAGAGAAAGAATCAAATGAAGGTAATATATTCTGTTCATTATAGTAAAAGTACAAAGGGCAGAGTATAAGCAAATCTGGTAAAAGATCTTTGGTTTCATATCTTGGCTCACTGACATCTGAGATGAACTTCCAAATCAATAACTTATGAAACATAGCTCCAGTGAACCCTATATGATATAACTCCTTCATTTAAGAATCTTGAAATACATTATATTTTTTCAAATATTTTCTGTAATCTTATATAAATTTACTGATTTTATAATAGACCCTATTAATATAATATAGTTATATATTTTAAAGAGAATTAAGAATTTTGTATTCACAGTATTTTTGTATACTCAGATATGACACAGGTCTTTATATAAGATGATGAAAAATATATGGAAAATTCTTTCTGTATCAATCATGTCGATATTGATAATTGAGCAAAGTTTGTATGTCTGTCCTAAGCTACCAAATGTTTTCATGTAGAAATATCAAATTTAGTATATATACTTATATGAACCAGGGAAAGATTTTAACATTAGAAATGAAATTAATAAGTATCCATACCTCTGACATATTTTTAGATTATTTAATGATAAATGATTTAGATTATGTGAAAAAATTCTTTACAAAATTTATTTTAACAAATGTGCAAAATATGTTCATGTTGAAATAATCCCTGTGTTTGTGTCTGGTGTCAGACATTATTCCCTTCCAAATACTCTATAGAATTGAATATCTGTTATAAAAAAATAAAATTGAAACGCTTATTTAACCTGAAATAAAATTGCATAAATTTATATTAAGAGATGTACATATTCATTAGAGTCTTAAATGAGGAGTTTAATGATCATACCTTCGAGCATCCATTTTGATTAATGTTCTACTAGAAATAATTACTAAAATTCTGAAAAATTGTCAGAAACAGTTAAGTATCTTTTGAATTGAACAAGGCTAAAAAAAATACCTAGTTTGAAAACAAGTATTTTTCACAAAAATTCTTGGACTTTTCTAGAATAATGTAATCTTAATTTTATATAAATTGATTGATAAAAACAATACTTACCTGGTCATCATCAGTAGTTAAGAATGAAATGTGGTGGCTTCTGCCAACAATGACCTCAGCAACTGGCTATGTCATATGTGACTTACATGGAGAGGTCAGAAGGTCAAATAAACAAACTCTGAAGGGATTAATGCAAAACTTGGTTGATCCAAAAAGTCACAATTAATACTTAGTGATTTGGGGCTTAAGTAAAATCACTTTATTCTTTGAGGAACAATGATTTATAAATGAACAAGACTTTCCTCTATTGATAAAGAAAAGCTATCCATATATTTTAAAATCCTAACTAGTTTGAAGATGGCACCCAAAATAAGTCCTTTTTTTTTTTTTTGTAAAAATACATCTTTCCTTTCTGATATGGAGAACAAGTGATAACTTCTTCATCTCATCAATTTTCTTAGAGAACCTTCAAGAACCTCAGAATGAAATAAGAATAACCATCCCATCAAGACATTGACATCCGTCATAAATTATGTAAATGAAAATAATTCTTTTACAATGCTCTAACAAAATATCCTGTTCAACTAAATAACTAGTATTATTGATAAACTCTAAATTGTCTTTTTGATAAATTTTATTTTAAGTTAATTCAAACTATTTTTCTTATTTAAATACAAATTTATAAAAAGACGCTAGATAAGTTAAATTTACAATAAATCTTCTGTTTCTTTTGTTTATTTAGGTGATAATTTTTATGACAAAGGAATGTGCAAGACCAGAAAAAGAAAATAAACAGTAGTTCTGATTTATTAGAAAATTTTGCATTAAATTCATCTCAATTTTATATTTTGTTTAAGAGATTGAATATGTCCAAGGAAAACATGTCTGACACAACACAAAGAAATGAATGGATGCATGAGTAAAGCTAACTCATGTTATTAATTTCAATTAGATATTGTTTTTTCGGAGTAGTGTTGCCATATGACAAATATAGTTGTGTTAAAATTTGTTGGTAAATTCTACCCTTTTCTGAAAGTATCCTTTATAGAGTACATGATAAAAACCTATGAAACAAAAAAAAAAAAATTTTCAAAAACCCTAACTTATACTATAAAACTATTACAAGAATTTTAATAAACAGAATAATTACTTTTGATTCTTTTCTTTTTTGCAGTTCTTTATTAAATTTTAAATGATTGAATCATTTTCACAAAAGTTGAGCTATAAAAAATGCATAAAATGAAGCCAAAACAAAATAAATAAAATAAGTATTTGTAAATTTAACAAAAGTTAAGGCTTAATGTGTTATAAGAAAATGAGGTTAGGTCTTTCAGTGAGTAAGAATAAGAAATTGTGGTTTTTTTTTTTTTTTTTTTTTTTTTTTTTTTAAATAAAAGTTAATGTTCACTGATAAATTAATGATTTCTTTTTAAGCTTGATGCTAAAATTTTAATTTTTTTCTGAAGTAATAACATTTTTAGTTGATATTTTATTATTAGATAATATTTTGATTAATGAATGAACATTTAATTTGTTATTGCTTTCTGGATTTGTTTTAAGCAAATATGAAAAATCTTTTGCATTAAGCTTTAAAAGTGGATGATGATGTGAAGCTAAGTTAATTCATATGAAAACCAAAATAAGATATGCAAGTTTTATTTTTGAAATGAACATTTGAGGAGGAAATAATTTGAACAGCATTTATAAATTTAATGTTTATGTCACGTGATCTACCACTGAGAGGAGAGAAATAAGAAATTTCCTCTACCCCTTCTGTGTTTTAATTGACAGGCCTCAAAGATTGACCATTAAAGGAGGAATAAGGAATGTAGGTCAACTCTCTGCCTGCCTGTTGAAGGAAGTAAAGAATGTAGGTCAAGCTATCTGTACTCCGTAACCTCACCCGGGTGGATAGAGAAGGGGGACAGAGGTCCACATAGTAGTCCAAATGAATCGCCTGACAGGGTGAGGAAGGAGAAAGAGGCTGAATGATTGGCCAGAACCCTAAAAACGGAAGTAGCTTTTTTCATCAGGGTAAATAGGAAAAAAGAATTCAGTTTTGAGGATAGCAGTCGCCGTGAGAGGACGTGTGATCTGATGCCAAACTCAGGGCGAAGAAGCGAAATAGAGCTCTTGGACAGGAGATAGCAGATGCCTTCAAGCGGAGCTCCATAGAATCCCGCTAGCCCATTAAAGAAAATACTCCGCAAAGAAACCCGTCGAAAAAGCTAAGTAAACCTTAAAACCGTTTTCTTCCTCCACCCTTCCTAAGTATTGCAATTGTATGCTCTCCTTCTCAATTTAAAGAAAGAAGCATATAGAGAACTGTATGCATTAAGAAAAGAAAAATGGAATGAAAAGATTCATTTCATAAACTCTAAACATATGAATGGACTTTGCTACCTTTTCAAGGTTCAAGAGAAAAGAAAGAAGAAAGTGAGAGAAAAGGAAGGAAAGAAAGACATTGTGTTTAAGTCTTGCCTGCTAGTAATATAGCTGGCGCCTTAATTATTTGCTTGTCTACACGTATTAAAACCTTGTTATATTGTAGATGTCCCCTCGTGTTGAAATTTATTCATTGTGTTGTTTGCCTATCGAAGTGCCTTCTTTTGCATGTTCCTTTTCAGCTTTGTTTTCACCTCAATTTATTCTTGCTAAATGTCTTATTCACCTTTAAAAACATTACACGGGAAATTGAAATTGTCGACTACAATAAATAATAATATCCTATTTAAACCATGAGGCACATATCTTCCATTATCCTAGGGGTAGGAAGACAAAATGGTCTGGTGGGTGTGTGTAACGTGAAAAATGGAAACCCCTTGCCAGCGGTGGTCAGTCTAGACCCAAGTTAACCCTTACATTATTTGCCAGTTCCCTATGCCCAAAAAGGGAATCTTAACTAGGACTTATTTTGTAAGGGATCAAGTGCCAGACTGCCCTGACTTCACATGTGTGAAAAATAAACTCCCGTCCTGGGATAAATATTTTATGCTATGTCACATTTAGCTTTGAAAATGCATGATTAGAATATGAAGTCAGGTAAACAGTTTTAATAAGTCAGAATAAGGATTATATTTTTTTGTTTTTAATTTAACCTATAGGAATTTGTTATACTTTGCATTTAAGGTGTTTGGGTATTTGTTCATAGGATTTTTATGTCAAGGTTTGCTCTGGACCTGATTATATATAAAACTGTCGGAATGCTGCTGCAATGGATTTCGCAAATCTGTTTCCCAAGGCTTGTGCGTATCAATAAGAGCTCTTCTTATTCCTCGTTTCCTGTCTTTTTCCTTCCTTCCTTCCTTCTCTCCTTCAAGTTGTAATAAGACTTTCGAGCGTGCTCAATTGATTCACCTAGAAAGAATCGCCCGTTTTAGCTGTCACTGTACGTTTATATCCTCGCCTGATCTTGAAAGAATTTGCATACGCGCAAATCGACTCTCGCCGTTTCAAGATCTCCCAACGTTACATATAGTGCTTGAAGCAGCCATATCTGTTTCATCCTTTCACTCTACAAGCCAGACATGTTCATGCACGCTTTGAATTTCCGGGTACATTGCGTCCATTACATTTACACTCCTCCTTGATTTGGGAATCACACAACGTACAGTGCAGAGCAGGTCTCTTTAGTCTGCTACATCGTCTAAGCGGAACGCTCTCAGCAATATCTTCATCCTCGGATATGTCTCTGGGCCCGTGCTGTCCATGATCGCTGTGATCGCTTTCAGATGCTGCGGGATCCTCCTGCGTTAAATACAGCATCGGCGCTTCATCTTCAGAGGAAGTGATGCTGCAATTAGTGGTGTCTACTCCTCACAGTGGATGAACATCCTTTACGTGGCGGGGTGCCCCGTCAACAAGGATCAAATGTGGGCTGTACACACCCGTTATTGTCCCCTTTCCAAAGTAGGTTGTACATCACCCATGCAGGATCTTGACCCAAACACTATCCCCTACCTCATAACTGCTGGGACCAGCATCCTACGGTGGTAATGACATCAATGCCTTTTATACGGGCCGGATAAGAATATATCACGTTGGCTGGTGTGGTTGAAGCTGACGCATCATCTTTGGGAGTCACATTATACCAGTACACTGCCTCCATTACTGAGCACCGTGTTCTTGTGGCAATGTGCTTTATTGTATGGTGAGATCTCTCCACAATCCTGTTACCAGCTGGTACGTGTGCGCATCGGAATCTTATCCGAATGCCCCAGTTCTTGGCGAATTTAGAGAACGTCTCTCCGCTAAAGGTTGTGGCGTTATCTGTGAGTAGCTCAACAGGCGCCTCCCTCTTGTAAAATACAGTCTCCAACTGCTGAATGATGCTGGCAGAATCTTGGCACAATAACGGCCTCCAAATAGAAAATTGACTGAGACTGTAGTCGATCAAGGTTAAGTAATGCCGACTTTCAAGGTGGGTCACATCCATTCCAACCCACCTCCAGTTCTCGCATATGTCCAGTCTGCCTTCCTTTCAACTTACCAGTGCTGGATCTATGGACTGACACTCCTCGCACTCTCAAACTACCTCCTGCACAACTGCCTTGGAGACCTCGGGACTCGCCAGTTTTACAAAGTAGTGTGTGCGCTTTACGCCAGGATGTCCACAAGATCAGTGAATGGTCCAAATGCGAGTAGGATCCAACTCCCCCATTGATGCAGTGCATACTGGCTCAATGGGTTCCGCTTCTTTTTGAAGTACGTCCAGCCATCGCTGGGGTACTCTAGTGAGCGGATCGGCTTGGTTTGCATGAAATCTAACGAGTGCCACGTCAATTGTCAGTCCATACTCTGCCACTAATTCATGGAGCATATTCAGTTGCCATCTTATTAGCATCTCTGACGCCGCCTTAGTCTGTACCCTTGCTTTCCTGGACAGGGTGTCAGAAATCCACTGGTGCACACAGGCCGAGTTCGTCCACAGGTGAATCAGACTCGCCCTCCAGTGCAGTGCCAGATTAACGACCCTTAACACTGCATCAAACTCTACCAGATTGATGTGCTTATCTGTGTGCAGTGGTTGTAGCCAACTTGCGTCTTCAATTATGGCTCCGTCATTTTCAACAGCCACACCAGTGGCCAGGGAGCTTGCATCCACCCACACAGTGACTTTCTGACCATATGTGCACCAATCACCATGCGCTGGATCAGTTTGTGACAATCTCAACACGATTTCTTCAAGCATCCGACACAATATGGGGTCTTGTGTTTCATCGTCCCATCCTGTTGTTGTGGCGTTTGCTCTCCGTTTCACAAATGCGGCTGCAATGCAAAGCCAGTTACACACTGGAAAATGCCCGGTCAGCCACCCACGCACAGAAAAGACGGCACAACGCATAAGTACGTCAGGAACCTTCGGACACTGGCCGTCGCCTCACCATCTAAGTTTACCATGCTCCACTCAAATGTATATGTCCAACACACGAGCGCCACTACTCAGTTGTTCTGGATCCTTGCAAGTCAGCCCAAACAGTTCAAGAGGCATTTTCACTTGAGCTGCTGAACACACACTCTTATTAACGAATATGTCATCGAATGTGTTACCTAACGGGTAAGGCAATACCTCTGCCCTTTAATTTTCGCCGTTTGGAATGGCCACAGCACCTTGTCAATGTGAATCTGCAGATATGCCCGGCGCAGGTCTACTATAGCAGCTTTTGGCCCCTGCTGTCGCCATTCCCTCATGGTTTGAGCATGCACGTCCACATTCGCCATATAAGCATTCATGTGCTCGTTCAGCTCGCGATAGTCCATTACTGGCTGGACCTTCTGCTTTTTTTCCTGTAGTATGGCCTTTAATGGTATCAGGCCTTAAGTTCGCTCTCCGGGTATGGAATCAGCCAACCGTTCTGAATCCAAGCCTGCAACTCCTGCTCATATTCACCTTGGAGTTGCTTAGGGGTAGGATATTCTGAGAGCCTGTTTTTCAGAGATACGGGCGGCTGTTTGCCGGACCATTTCCAAGATGTGGTCCATATACACTCGGCCTCGTCATATTCGGCATGAAGGTCAGGTTCGTCAAGGGTGATGGCAGCACACATCAGTCTTTCATGCTGAGGAAATCTCACTTCGCCGGTGTCAGACATAACCATTCCACCTAGTTGTCTGATCACATTCAGCCCAAGTAGCAGATCATATCCAAGCAGATCCCGATCTAAAACCAGAGCTCGTATGGCGACTGAAGGTCCATTGCCGATACCAATTTGGACCACACTCTCTCCACAACACATTGACGAACTCCCTCCAACAATTAGCAAGGGGACCTTCTTTTTATCCCACATCTGACAGCATGGTTTGCGTGCAGCCTGTATCCACCAGAGCAGTACACCTTACTCTGTCAATCTGCACAGTGACTGCAGGCAGCGTGCCGTTCAGATGAGGTTTGGGGAAGAGACTGGTGCTGAAGACTTGTCCCCCTTGTTCGTTTCCCGGACAATTTCGTGCAATGTGACCCTGTCGCTTGCACCAATTAAAAGTGAGAGATTTTTGGGGCCTGGGACATTCGCACCACCTAAGACCATCTCGAGCCTTATGGTTGGGTCCCTGATATATGTAGCATCTCCTTGGAGCTGCGGTCTCCTTCTCCTGACATCCCAGTAGTTGAGCTGCTGTGGCTGCCAATCCTGTACCTGTGAAGCTGTCTTTCAATATTGCTTGGGCGTGGGCCAATATTTCAGATATCGGCATGTCGTCTACCCAGGTAGTGGCCTGAAGAAGTTTCTCCGCATGCTCCAGTAACCCAGCAATGAATGCACAGACCAAACCCTGCTCCATCATACCTCCGAATTGAGTTGCAAGCTTGCGTAGCTCTGCCAAGAAAACGTCAACCGTTTCTCCCGGACACAAATGGTGCGCCGCAAACTGCTTATATGCCGTCACAGGATTGAGAGCAAATGCTGTGTATAAAACGTCTTTTATACAAGTAAAGTTGGCCCTCTTTTCTTCACTTAGCTGCTGATAAACTGCATACGCACCACCCGAGAGGCGCATTGGAACTACGCACTCAATGTTCTGCACCCCATTCAACTGGCACACTAACTCTGCCTTCTCCACCCGTTCAACCACCAATTGCCCGGGATCGGTCCTGTCAAAGAGGGGAAGTAATTTGGGGTCGAAGGCCATAATTGCTGAAATAGCTTGTGTTGGAATGCTGCTGCAATGGATATTGCAAATCAGTTTCCCAAGGCTTGTGTGTATCAATACGAGCTCTTCTTATTCCTCGTTTCCTGTCCTTTTCCTTCCTTCCTTCTTTCATTCAAGTTGTAATAAGACTTTCGAGCGTGCTCGTCAATTGATTCACTCGGAAATAATCACCCGTTCTAGTTGTCACCTTGCGTTTATATCCTCGCCTGATCTCGAAAGAATTTGCATACGCGCAAATCTATTCTCGCCATTTCAAGATCTCCAAATGTTACATATAGTGCTTGAAGCAGCTATATCTGTTTCGTGCTTTTACTCTACAGGCCAGACACGTCCGTGCACGCTTTGAATTTCCAGGTATGTTGCGTCCATTACATTCACAAAAACACTTGTATATTTATTTTAACATGAGTTAATGAAAACTCATTTGTGTTAAAGTAAGTTATAGTTTACTGGCAGGATCCATGGAAATTCCATGGAGCTAAAAAATGAAGAGTTATTTAAGCAAGAAAATATGATTTACATCTTATCAAACACTGTAGAATTGGTCTGTTCTAACTTTATCTAGTCTCACTAAGTAATATAGTAAACATAAATTAATTTATATTGGTTTGCTGAAGAACTGATAAGTTTTGAAATTTCATAAGCTCTAACAATGTGCTGTTGAAGGCTGAAAAAGAAAGAGCTCTGAAGATTTTTTAGTACCAGCAAAGCCAATATCCCCAAAATAGAATATGTAACTATCTATTGATCTTGTACTTTCAGTAGAATTAAATACCAACAAATGATAGGTGTATTTCTTGCAAAGGCAACCATGGGATTTATTTGTAATAGAATTGCAAATCATTCTTCCTTCTTTTTCATTATTCCTTTTTTTTTTTTTTTTTTTTTTTTTTTCATTCCTTGCAATTTCTTCCTAATAATAATAATAATTCTTAAGTATTCGTAAAATGAACAACCTCTAATTTTCAGCTATAAAAAAGGTGTTTTTCTCGGTAAGAAATGATGTAAGCTTCTATTTTTAAGAATATTCCAATTGAGTAAGTGGAAGGCTGGAAGATGTCATGTATTTACTAGCCTTTCCACATGGGTAGGATGTGACATGAGATCAGTTTTTAAGCTGAGTTTAACAGGTTTTAATATTTTTTTTTTTTTTTTTTTTAACTTAGACCTGTTTGCTAACCAGAGCTGAAGAATTCAGTCTTCCTTACTATTTACTCATAGCTGGAGGGAGAATAATTGGATTCATACCTTTCCCAAAGGTATTAGTTTTATTGGAAATGTAATCAGCCTCATCCAGAATTTGAACATGTCACCATGTCCATTTCCTATGACAATAACCATTACATCACAGGTATCTACAAAAGGAGATGTAGAAAAATATACCACTTAGCTGCAGGTAAAGTGCAAACTAACAAGCTCAATTATAATAACCTGTGTTTAAATAATCTATATAACATGTCATAACAATATAGATGCTATCTTGAAGTTTGCAATTAGTTCATAATTTTAAATTTTAGTGCGAGAATATTGTCGCTGTTTTACATAAAACTGAACCCTTCAAATGTAATTAAAGAATTATGAACTACTTTGATGAGTTTCATTGAGAAATTGTTAATTTACTGAGGTAATGGAAGATGTCCTTTGAAAGAAAGAGGAAGTTGTAATGGATGATTGGAATCATGGCCAAAAGTAGACAAGATTGTCAGATAAAAGAAGAGAAATGTGTCTGGGAGACAAAGGATAAGGTCAGAAATAAAAGCTCAAGTAAAAGATATGATTATATAACTTTTTATGTGATAGAATTTGTCTGGATAAACAAGATATATTCAAAGATAATTGTGGGAAAAATTACATATAAACTTCTCATAAATAAAAAATAAATTGCCTGTAATAAGCTATGAACAAAAAGCTATAAGGTTGGCAACATTAAAAAAAAAAAAAAAAGACAATAAACAGTATTTGAGCATTGGCTTACTTTGTAATTTTTGTTTTCATTTTCATATTTCTATTGTAGATTCCTTATCAAATGACAAAGTTAGTCACGAAAACGTTTTATGTATCTATTTAAGGCTGAATTTTATCTAAAAAAATTATTCAATGATTTGTGTATATTTGTTTCATATTCTGAAGTACTTATTCGATTAACCCTTTGAACAAAGTTTTTAGGTCAAGTACTTCTATTGTGAACCCCATATTTTAGGTTATTTTATCATACTCTGTAAAACCCACATTTTAGCTGCCCAGTTGGCTGGGGCTGTAGAATATTCTGATTGCAGAAGGGAAGACTCCTTCAATGAGTGTCCTGTATATGACATTAAACCATCTGATAGCGAGGCTCCAGCCCTGGAGATTTGGGAATATAGAGTACTCCTGCATTATCATTACTCCCTGGTTCACTCTGACCCAGAAATAGGGTCCTATCTATGGGTTAAATAGAACTTTTTGATATTCATACTGTGCGAACAGATGACTGATATTATATCGAAATGTTAGAAATAAGACTTTGACCATTTAACTGTGTGTAAACGAATAACTGATGTTTAATTAAATTATTGGCATGACATAGCAATGCTTGTAACCCCTTCAGTCTGTAACCAAATGATAATATTGAATAGAATTATTAGTGTTAAATAGCAATAATTGAAACCATTTCACCGAGTAGAAACAACAGTAATACTGGTGTGCAAACAGATTAGTTCTAACTCATTTAAAAATAAAATTACCTACAAATGTATATATACATTTAAATGTGTGCAAATTAATGAGATGTTAAATTGTTACTGTTGCATTAAATTATTTACCTATCTGCAAACAAATGATTGATAGTTAATAGAATTATTCGTATTTGATAGAAATACGAGGATCATTAAATAAGTTTCCAGACTTTTTTCGTATGGGCACTTTTATTGATAGTACATTCCTGAAACTCTAGTCTGCTTCAAAGTAATCTCCTCTGGCTGCAATGCACTTGTTGTACCGTTCCAACAACTTCTGGAAGGCCCCATCGAAGTCCTCTTGTGTGAGCATGTGAATAACCTTCGTCACACCCTCTTTCATCTCAATTGTCTCATAACGATAGCCTCTGAGCTGAGGGAATTACCAAAAGTCACAGGGAGCAAGATCTGGACTATAGGGAGGATGAGGAACTGTCATGATGCCCATCTTGGTCAAATAGTCTGTGACAAGGATAGTTGTGAACTGGTGCATTGCCCTGGTGGAAATGCCACTGACCCGATTTGAAGAGTGCTGACCTCTTCCAATGGAATCTCTTCCGGAACTCCCTTAATATCTCAACATAGTAACCCTAACCATAACCCTTTGGTTAATCAACTTTGGTGTATTGACTTCCTTATTCCTCCCACACCTCTCATCATCCTTCATAGACTCCTCACTTTCCTTGAATCTCTTATGCCACTCAAAAACTGATGCTTGATTCATGCAAGATGGTCGAAAAGAAGTCTGAAGCATTCCATATGTTTCTGTGGCATTTTTTCCAAGTTTAAAACAGAATTTTATTGCATATCATTCTTCTAAAGTGTCCTTGCATCCAGATTGCATTTTTTTAATTCACCAGCTGTGACAATCAGACTTTAGCAGTGTGTATTCCAATGGCTGCTGTAGGTGTTTTATGAAGCTGAAATCATAAAAATTGGTCAGCCATCTCATAAGATGTATAGCAATAACATATTGAATTTTAAAGAGTCTACTACAATTTTAAATATCTGTACAAAAAATCTGGAAACTTATTGAATGTACCATGTACTTGAAACCATTTAACTGGGGGCAAAAAATGAGCTCAGACTTGTTTAAAAAGGTTAACAAAATGTATTTATAAGTCATATATAAATAAACAGGATTTGGCATTAGATAACCTACAATGGTTGATATGCCATAAAACCTACCAAAAAAATTATTTCCATATTTTAGATTAGCACCCTTTTACTCTATACCGCCAACCAAATATTTTGAGCTGTACTTTTTTATATTAAACTCTATAAAATTAGAATTATTTTACTATTCAGAGTAAACCCAATTAGCTGACTATTATACTATACACTGTAAGCCTGATATTTCAAATTTGGCCTGATTGCATATATATCTAATAAAAGAATTAATATAATAACCATTCACAGGCCCTTCTTTGAGGGGAATCATGCAATGTCTGTCCTGGAGCAAACCTATCCTTGGTAGGATAACCCATCTTAGAGAAGGAAAACTGAATTGAAAACCAGAAGCTGCAGTTTCCAAGGTGGTCCAATGTTGTTTTCAAAATTGTGTACCTGTAGTGACATAATACCAATTTGTATAGTATTTTGCCCCTCCTTACCGTGTGTGTGTGTGTGTATATATATATATATATATACACACACACAATATTAATGTCATGATGAGGGGAGACCTGCTACATGGTATTAAGATCCAGGTACAGATTTATACAGGTTGGAACGATAGAATTGTTGTCCTAAAGAAAACAACATTACAACTTTATTTCAAAACTTTTATTGAAAAAATCAATTCAGGTAACTTGATTATGTAGTAGAGCTGACATCTATTCAATGTAGCCGCCTTCAACCTCAATCACTGCCTCGATACGGATCCAGAACTGGGAGCATGCCTTTTCCGCAAGCACCGGCAGTAGCTCGGCGGATGGCGGCGATCAGGCTGGTTTTGGTGTTGTGGGAGGTCATGTTGGTGATGTTCTCGATGTATGACCAAACTAAGTAGTTTAGCGGGTTCAGGTCGGGGGAGGAGGAGGGCCAGTGAGAGAAGGGTACAAAGTCGTAGCACTCCTTCTGAAGCCAAGCCTTGGGTCTCTTTGGATTTGTGAGCTGGCGCTGAGTCCTGCTGCCACACCCAGGGTCTGCCACCGGCCACCTGATTGCACCAAGGGAACACCACACTCTTCAGTACATACTGGTACACTTTGGTGTTGACTTTCAAGCCGACTTCGAAGATGTGAGGTGGCATGATGTGGCCCTCACTTGAAACCACACCAAAGACCATAACCGTAGCCGGAAACTTTGTTTTCATCACCCTGGGTATGTCCCTGTTATTCGTGGCAATCCAGATTTGCATTTTGAGGGTGCTGGCAATGGTCCTGCTGTCATAACTTGGATCGGTAGAGAGCATGAGTTGTACAGCGGTGCATCTCCGATCTCGCTCGTTGAACATTGTGTCACTTTCAGACATGATAGAAGGCTTCTATCGCTCTTGGGATTTGTACCCAACTGGCCAACTAGTAGATGGTCTGCAACAAAAAAAGAAAACAAGTTTTCATTAAACGGAAATGGAATCATGTCGTCTTTTCTAGGGTGACAATTTTATCGTTCCACCCTGTAGTTTCACTAGGCTGATAAATGTCATAAACATGATATAAACTCTCTCAACTAGTGTTTGAACCCACTTTGCCAATTCCTTTTATTGTTCTCTTAATTATCATTCTATGTGCACCTTAACCGTTTACAATGAATGATTGATAGATATAAAATTTGTGGGTGGATTAAGCAAGGTAGTCTGGCTATGTGTATTGATTGCTTGTCTGGTCTTTCAGTTATTGTGAGGCCTTGCATTGTCATGCTGTAAAAGTACATCTCTTATCTTTGAATATTGACAAACTTACAGAAACCTGTCTCTGAATTTTGAAAATATGTTCATGAATATATCAATTAAATGTGATGGGCATAGGTTTTAATAGTATGCCTTACAGGTAATCACTGCACATGGCCAGGGAACCTTGTTCCATCTGATCTACAGTTCTCATCTAGTACTCTTAAACTTTCATTTCTTACATCCTATGAAGAGGACACTCATTTCGTATAAGTATGAAAAAAAGAAGTGAATCAATTACAGCAAATCTTAATAAGTATCATTTTATATTTTAAATATTCTTTTTTTTGTAAATAATATTCTGTCCCATAATGACTGCCATATTCAGTATATGATTTGTATATACTAATGTAGCAATTATTATTGGACAGATGTATTGATACTTACAGAATTTGTATATATGAGCAATTCATACTAAAATTACTTATTGTAAATCTTGATTACTTTGTTGTGGACATTTTTTCATCATTTCATGTATGCAGATATCATCTTTGCTTCTTTTATCCTTTACTTTTGCTCTTTCTCAAGGATATGTTTGATTTGAGATTTTATGCGCATACACACACACACACACATATATATATATATATATATATATATATATATATATATATATATATGATCTATTTTCTTCCTTCTTTTCATCTTGACAACTGGATTGGACAAATTCAATACACTGCTGTGACTGGATGTTAGTGATAATGAGAAAAGGAAGGAATGCAATATGTCATCTGGATAAGCATTGTTGTAAGAAATGTTAATGGATTCCAGTGTCATGAATCAAGGCAATCCATCGATATTTACAATGTTCCCATTTCCTCAGAGGAAAACAGGGAAACATGCATGAAATAAGATATTAAAGTGCTGGAGGAATTATTCAGACCACCACCTTGATTTGCGCAGTTGAAGTCTAGTAGAACAGAAAGTCAGAGACTATCAGCAGTTTCTTTTAGACTTCTACTCTCCATGACAAAACAATGAAGCAGTGAAGCAGGGATTATCATTATGGAAAATGAAACTAGAAAGAAATGTTCAAATTCTAGTTGAAACTGCTTGCATTTAATTTACACTAATTCTCATAAGAGCATTTTTTCTCTTCTTCCCATCCATTATCATCAAGTTGTACCAACATGTATTCCTTTGAGTCTCTCTTACTATCGGCCCCTATTGACCATCACTCTTGTCAAGTCCTCTAGATGGTATCCAGTGTCTGCACAGAACTGATGAATGTAATATTTTGCAGGTTGGCTAGCACTGGTGTGTCCACATGTAGTAGTCCATTGGAAAATGTTGCTTATTTTGTCCTTTGACAGTGCCCAGCATATTTTTCTCATTTTTGGATGGAAGTAGCTGTATAACTGTTGTTTTTTAGGGTGCTGCTTCAAAACAGTTGGTCAGACTAGTCTATCTGTCCTTATTGGTGGACAGCTAGTCAGTCTA
The DNA here is from genome assembly GCA_963585895.1 of Sepioteuthis lessoniana. Taxonomy (NCBI): domain Eukaryota; kingdom Metazoa; phylum Mollusca; class Cephalopoda; order Myopsida; family Loliginidae; genus Sepioteuthis; species Sepioteuthis lessoniana. The sequence continues at coordinate 6,466,591 of OY757912.1, read as the reverse complement.
AAGGAAGGAAAGCTCAATCAGGAATCATGGCATTTAACATTTTATACAAGATACACTTGAGGTAGGCTGAAAAATATAAAAACTGAAGTATGAGCTTTATAACTACAAAGGAGGCAATTGTTAACATAATATATTTATCTTGTTTCTACTATCTGTTTCTGGATTTGTGACTGGATCTGGTATAGGTGTGGACAATGTTGTATGGAAGACAGTTATCCTTTTACTGAACTGGTTGCCCATCAAGGCTAGAGCCCCTTCTGCCATACCTGGATAGAGAAATGATGGATTCCTTGCCCCCACCTTTTCTTTTTTTTTTTTTTTTTTAAGGGAATTGATGGATTTTTAAAAGCAAATCAACCCATATTGAGGTAGGGAATTTCATTCATTGTATGTTCATATTTACATTCTTTTGTATAGTTGTCTCTGAAGTTTTTTAATTTTTTGTACATAGTCCTATTGAATATGAAAAATTCTTAAACAGATCTATTTGACTCGGATGGAATCCTAACAGGTACTACCTCTCCAGGAGTAGATCTGGGAGTAATGGTAATAGAGTACTCTACACTTTCCAGATCTTCAGAACTGAAACCTCTCCATCAAATGCAGTTTCGTGTCATACCCAGGACACCAAGACAATTATCACAAAGTGAATGCAAATAACCTTGGCCAGATTTTGAACTCTGCTGATTTTATTTTATGCAATGATAACTATTACATAATATGCACAGGAAAATTTTGATGAAATTTAGTTTGTAAAAAGACTATCATGATGAGTAAAGCCTAAAACAGGGCAAGAAGTTTTTTGGGATTAAATTTTGGCACTTGTTATGTCAAATGCATTGAAGTGGTTAACAACTTATCAAATATGACTTTTTCCTACAAATTTTTCTCATTTTCTTTTGTCAACAAAATAGTCAAGACATTTACAGGGATTTTTAAATAATCTATTAAATAATTATTCTTTTTAGCTTGACTGAATGAAATTGAATCTCCTATCAAATGATCACTAAAATCATACATTACCCCCCCCTCTTTTTTACCTTAAATAAGTAATCTTTAGTGGCATTGGTCTTAATACTCCTAAATACTGAACTTCTTATGCTAGATCATTAGATAAGATAGAATGGATCACTTTTTCTCTCAGGCTACACAAGTAATTACTATTGAATATTCTAGCTAAATACTCTGGATTTTAAAATTTTTTTTATTTACAATTTTGTACTTCTCAAGTTAGGTGTCCATCTTAACTTCAGTATCATAAAATTGGTTCTGCAATAATTACCAGAAAGTTTTTCTTTTATATATTTATTCCAGTGTAAGAAGCTTTTACTCTTTCATTAGGTATGAACTCCCTTATTCTTCCACCTATGTTAAATAATACCCTACTGCTCTTCTACAAGGATAGATTTGGCATTAAAAAACCCACAAAGGTTGATATGTCATTAAACTAAGAAATCAAACCAAATAATTTGCATGCACTCATGTGTGTGACATAGTATGCCACTGAGAGGGGGAAAGTAAGATTTAATTTCCCATCACCTTCTGTGTTTGAACTAACAAGCACAATGACTGCTAAGGCAGTCAGAATTAGGTCAAACTGATTGGCCGAAACCTTAGCGCCGGAAGTAGTACCCTTTTCGTCAGAGGAAATAGGGATAAAGAATTCAGTTTTGGGGACAGAAATCAATGAATAAAGACATCGGTTCACAGCTTGCTCCGGGGGAAAGAGTGGGACAGAAGATAACAGGTGCCTTCCCGCCAGATTCGAGAGAAATGCCGCCCCCATAAAAGAGAGGAATCTAGGAAATGAACTTTTCAAAAAGATGAGTACATCTTAAAACTGTTTTTCCTCCTAACCTTCCCAGATATTGGAACTTATATGTATTAAGAAAAGGAAAGAAATAGACTGAAAAGATTTGTTTCATAAACTGTAAATGAATGCGTGAATTTAGCTACTTGCTCAAATGTAAGAAGAAAAGGACTGTAGAGAGACATTTTTGTTTAAGACTGTCCGCTGGTGTAATATAGCAGGCACCTGAAATATTTGTTTGGTCCTCACTGATCAAAATTTTGTTATAGTTCACATGTTCCCTTATGTTGAAATATATTCGTTATGTTGTTTATCCGTAGAGTTGCCTTCTTTTGCACATTTTTTCAGCTTCATTCGCTTCAATTTATTCTCGCTAAATGTCATATTCGCCTTTAAAAACATTACACGGGAAATTGAAATTGCTGACTACAGTGAATAATATTTCATCTTAACCTAGAAGTCCATGTTCTCCGTTATCCTAGGGGGTAGGAAAATGAATGACTTGGTAGTATATGTAAAGTGAAATTGGAATCCCCCTTGCCTGCGTCGGACTGAGTCTAGCCCCAAATTAACCCCCATATTATTTGCCAGTTCCCATATGCCCGAAAAAGGAATCTTAACTAGTACTTATTTTTTGAGGGGTCAAGTGCCAGACTGCCCTGATGTCACATGTGCGTAAAATAAACTCTCGTCTTGAGATAAATATTTATGCACTGTTAGATGTGGTTTCAAGTATTCTTATCTAGTGCAAATAATTTGCATACTTTAAATGGTTTCAAGCATATTTAGAATTCTATTTGATGATAATCATTTGTTAGCAGAAAGTTGTTTCACATCTTCCAATCGAATACTAATAAATCTATTTGACCCATAGATGGGACCCTAACAGGTACTGACACTCTGGGTCATAGTGGACCTGGGAGTAATAACATTGAAGGAGTGATTTTATCTCCTTAAATTTCCATAATTGGAGCCTTACCAGTGTAATACCCAAAACACCACTTTTGGTGAGGTTCTTACTCCTCTAAAATCAGCTTTTAGTGTATTTTAAGCTTCCCTGACAGGGCTGGTTGGTTGGTTGGTAATAGTACCAAAACAGGACCTAGTTAGAAGGAACCAATGTCCAGTTGAGGATTCTTAACCATATCATTTTCAATATTATTGTCAAGAATGGTAAGTAATCAAAGAAAGTGAACAAAAGTGAATGATAATTTAATATTATATTTATGCAACAATTAAATAAAGGATATTACAGTTGAAAGAGGGTGGAGTCTCTGGTGTAGTGGCTAATATATTGGACTGCAATATTATTACATTCACTTTTGAACTAATAACCTTGGAAAAGGTATAAACCCTCTTGTTCTCCCAGCTATAGATTAAATAGTATCATAACTGTTCTTTTACAAAGATGACTTTCGTATTAAATAATCCAAGAAGGTAGATGTGCTGTTAATTAAACAAAACAACTTGAAAGTGATTAAGGAGTTCAGATATAAAAATAATTAGTTGATTTTCATTTACCAATTATTTGAAGGAAAAAAAAATATTAAGATTCATCAGAGCTCTCATATATTCTTTGTATTTCTACAAATGTGCAATGCCAGTTTGCTCAACTAATCCATATTTTTTCTTTTTTTTTTTTTTTTTTTTTATAGTTATATCAATATATAAATTGATTTTATGTCCTGGATATGAGACTAAACTACCTGATGATGATGATGAGGTTCTAGTCCTGGAGCTTTGGAGAAAGAGTGTAGAATATCTCTTCATTACCATTTACTCCCAGATCCACCGAGACCCAGAGTAGTAGTAATTGTTAGTCCTATTTATGGTTCAAATAAAACTATTCAATCATTTACTAAGGATTATTAGTTATTTGAAACTATACAGCTAAGTGCAACTTGTGTGTATTAGATAGGAATACATGAAAATAGAATTACTTATGTTAAACAATACTTGAAACCATTTAATTGTGTACAAACAAATTCTAATATTAAATAGAATAACTAATGTTAGCAATACTTGAAACTATTTAACTGTGTGCAAACAAATGAGCTCTAACATTTTAAAATAGTTATCTACAAACTATTTGCTTACAAATCATAAATAAACTGGATTTGGTATTAAATAATCCACAAGGGTTGTTATACTATTAAACCTAACCAAAGTAAAGTGATTTTAGCTAATGCTAAAACAGTTCAACAAATTGCTATATTTGAATTGTTCAAGAAAAGGAGAATTAAAATTTCTTAGTGTTTGTTTTCACACTTGGCGGCTGCTGCTAATTTTAGTTTCCACAGTAACAGGTTTTGTATATTCAATAACTCCAGTGGCAAATATATTGTTCAAAGACATAATTAAATGTCTCACCCAAACATTGTTACAGACCAGACATTAATATATAGGCTTTAGAAAAATTATTTGTATATATAAAGTGTGTTCAGAAAGTATGAAAATTAAAGTTGTATTTATCAAGATTGAAATGAATAAAATATTAATTTTTTTTTTTTCAAAATAAATGATATTAAGTTCACTTATTCAAATAAAAAGAAGAGTTTCAGAGATATTTTGATGAACGGAAAACTCACTTGAAGTAAACCTGTGTTGTCATTTATTTTAATGATCTCTGCATCTTATCCTTGAGGTGAATTAAGTTGCATGGAGTTAGGTCTGGTACGTATGGAGCCCCCCCCCCAATAAAAAAAATTCGAAAAATATCAAGACTGGCTTCATCTAGACAGTTTCTTGGGTATATATGTCTTCCTTTTAATTTTTAAAAAGATTAAAACCTTTCTTGATATTTTTGACTTGTTAGTCAAGCAAATAACATTCAGTTCTAGTGACCTACCTTCTAGCTAATCATTCTCCGGATATTTACCTTTTATCTACCTCATTGTCTCTACTCAACAACCCATCTAGGTACATTCATCTCTAATAGCCTTGTTAATTTTTAATGGACCTTCTCTTGTTGTCTGAACTTTATTTCTTTGAAGCTGTATCTATTATGAATTAATAGATTCTCTAAGGAAAATAAAATATTTTTGAATATCCTTGAATTAAAACTAAGGAATATGAAAAAAGAATAAAAAGGAACATTAAGGTTGCTCAGAATCATTCTAAGCATTTTAAGGGGAGTCAATTTTTATTTATTTTTTATTTTTTTGTACAGGGTGGAAGGATAAAATTGTTGTTCTAAAGAAAACAACACTACAGCTTTATTTTAAAACTTTAATTGAAAAAAATCAATTCAGGTAACTTGATTATGTAGTAGAGCTGACATCTACTCAATATAGCTGCATTCAACCTCAATCGTCGCCTCAATATGGATCCGAAACTGGAAGCATGCCTTTTCTACAAGTGCCGACGGGAGCTTGGCGAATACTCGGCGGATGGCAACGATCAGGCTGGTTTTGGTGTTGTGGGAGGTCATGTTGGTGATGTTCTCGACGTATGACCAAATGAAGTAGTCCAGCAGGTTCAGGTCGGGGAGGAGGAGGGCCAGCGAGAAAAGGGTACAAAGTCGTAGCACTCCTTCTGAAGCCAAGCCTTGGGTCTCTTTGGACTTGTGAGCTGGCACTGAATCCTGCTGCCACACCCAGGGTCTGCCACTGGCCACCTGATTTCACCAAGGGAACACCATACTCTTCGGCACATCCAGGTACACTTTGGTGTAGACTTTTAAGCTGACTTTGAAGATGTGAAGTGGCATGATGTAGTCCTCACTTGAAACCACACCAAAGACCATAACCGTAGCCGTCTGATGGGTCATCCGATGCGTTGAGCTGTGCCCTCAAGTGTTGAACTGTCTGGATTTGCATTTTGAGGGTGCTGGCAATGGTCCTGTTGTCATAATTTGGATCTTTAGAGAGCTTGAGTTGTACAGCGGTGCATCTCCGATCTCACTCGTTGAATATAGTGTCACTTTCACATGATAGAAGGCTACTATCACTCTTGGGATTTGTACGCAACTGGCCAACTAGTAGATATTCTGCAATAAAAAAAAAAAAAAAGAAAACCGGTTTTCATTAAATGGAAATGGAATCAGGTCGTCTTTTCTAGGACGACAATTTTATCGTTCCACCCTGTATGTGTTAGTTTACAGTGTGTATCACATGACCAAATCAGTTCAAGCTGTGGACAGTACTTATTATGATGATGGTAGTCTCACAATAGTTGGTGTACTGATATGTTGTGCATTGCATAGATGAATGTACAACATAGTCTAATTAGAAAACTTGTGTTTTATTAGCTTATGCTGCCCATTACACCATGGAAGCAACCAAAAATATTTGTTGTGCAAAATATGAAAGTACAGTTGATCACTGTACTGTGACCAGATGGTTGAAGAAATTTTGCTTTGGTTGCAAAAATCTTGACCATCAGGTAAGGTCATGTAGACCTAAAAATGTGTCTTCTGAGGCCATATTCCAAGCCATACAGGCGAATCTGGCCAGTAGCTCTTGGAGAGTATCAGGCGAGCTTGTTCAATATGGTTTACCAACTTTATGACTGTCAAAAGCATCCAGAGTTGCTGAAGTATTAAAATATAGAGAAACTTTTGACTTGCTCAAGTAATTCTTTGAAGTACTAAATTTGCAAGCAGCCACCTAATAACAGCAGGTACTCCAAGCTGCCCAAGGCTTCTGTCAGATTAAGCAATGATTAGTAAATAATATTTACCACCAAGCAATGTTGGATAAGTCTAGGTTGTGTTAATAGTGAATATGTTGACCTATATAGCAAGCATCTGTAAATTGCTTGTAGAGGAAGACTGAAGTGTCAAAGCAAAGTGTGTTTTTGTTTCCACTTTATTCATTTAAAAATTAAAGTTCAAGATTCTGAAGAAATGGTACTGTTATGTACCAGACAGAATATATATTTACCTAACCCTTCCACAACTGGCAGGATATGACAGAAGGTCAATTTTTAAGTGGAGTAAAGCTGGCTTGCATTCAGTTTTCTTTCTAAACTGGTTGCCTTACCAAGACTAAAGAACTAGTCTGCCCTACTATTTACAAATTGACAACTGGGGAAAGAAGGGGAGAATTTATGCCTTTTTTTTTTTTTTTTTTTTTTTAAGCATTAATGTGAAGTGAAATACGAATAGCCTCATCCAGGATTTGAACTCTGGTTGCCAATTTTATTTTCTATGATGATCACTGTTACTTGAGGGATGCTCCATACCAGAAATAGCATTAAAGTATTGACATGGCTAAGATTCAATACTCAAACAAATCAAATAATTGAACACAGAGGATATCTTGGTTGAGAAGGAGAAATTGACAGTGTTATTATTGGTGGATCACTTAAAAAAAAAAAAAAAAATAGATCCATGATTATTGATTGATCTATCCAAAGTGACCACAACATAAGACAAAAAATTTGAGAAAATTGACAACTACTTAAAGCTTTTGTAATACACAAATTAAAGTTGTACCTAGAAAGATTATTGCTTTCTGCTCCATTCTTTAGAAATTATCACATACCAAAAAAAAAAGGTATATTACTAAAATATAACAACCTTACTAAAAATCATCACTATGAAACTTTAAATAAATTTTAAAATATCTTGTATTTCTGATGTTATGTGTGTTAAAAATTATTTATCTTTGCTTAAGAATTGCCTCATTGACAAACTTGGAATATACTGGTTGTCTTCTCTTTAAAGGAGTAAGAGCTCCCTCCCTCAAGAAAAAGATGTCCTGGGTATAACATTAAATTGCATCTGATGATAAGGCTCCAGTGCCAGTGAGTGTAGAGTACCCTCTCATTACTATTACTCCCTGGACCACTCTTACCCATAATAGTAGTGCCTGTTAGGATCTCGTCTATGGGTTAAATATAACTTTTTGAGAATTGTATTAAGAATAGTTACTTAAAGATATTGTTTAATAAGGATTATTAATTGGTTGAAACTATACCACTAACTGCAAATTATTTGTATTTAATAAGAATACTTGATATATAATTGTGCAAAAAAAGTACATCTTTAAGAAACAACAACAAAAATATGTAAATATGAGTTTACAATAAATGAAGGAGGTACTCTGCATTCCCCAAAGCTCCAGCAGTACTGGAAACTCACCATGAGATTGTTTAGTGTCATATCCTGGACACTTGTTGTGGGGGGGGGTTCTTACTCCTCTGCAGAGATGTAGTTGATGTATTCTACAGCCCCAGCTGATTGGGCAATTACCGTATTTGACTGGTATTCATTGCTAGTTATTTATCCTGTATATGAATTAAGTGATTTCTACAAGTGTAGTTTGTAATTAAATCTATTTGATAGCATATAATAATTATAACAATAACCACAACACCAACAAAAAGTGGAAAGAAACTATTCCACAGAATCTAGAAGGCAAAAAGATTGCAACAAAAAAAAAGTGAATATGTCTACACAGTGGACACTTGGAGAGAGAAAAAGTAATCCTCATCATTGCAACTTGGAAAATGTGTAACAAGGCAAAGATTAGCTGTCTCATATGGTATAATGGTTTGTGAGCTATGCAAACGGATCTTTGTTAGTTCAATTCTCATCAGCCTACTAATTATAGTCTTGTGCCAAAATAACCTAAGCTTAGTAAATGACTACTTACCATAATTGTGTGTGTAGGATGCACTAGTTTTCCAGATTGTTCAGCTCAAGTTAGGGGCTCATATTGTACATGAGAACTAAATATCTAACTTTTCAAATTCATATTTTACACCATAACAGAGAAAAATCTACTGGAATGTTTTGTTTTTCCATATGTGAGCTTATTTTCATCACAAGCTTGTTGCAGTTTTGCGTTTGTTTTAAATATTGTACAGATTTTGTGTTTTAAGACATAAACTATATAAATTCATCCTTTTAGGCAGTATGAACAAATGCTACATTTAGGTTAAATTAATCTGTACTAATTTAAAAGTCAGTACATATTATATGAGAAATTTTATCCCAGAATTTCATAGTCCAAAGTTGAGTATGTGTTATTCACAAATAATTACAGTATTTCTCAATATTTCTATAATGACAAAGAGAGACAGTAACTTGTAAATATTTTAAACAGTGAATATAATTATAAAAAAAAAAGTATAAATTACGTGACAATTGTACTTAATGAACTGTGGAAAAAAACTTTAGTTTGGCCCTGTAAAGTGGGTAAAAAACCTGGGGAGTGGGGTCAGTTAAAGAGACTTTTCTGAAAGATAATTATAAAACACAAGTGTTTGACACCCAAATGCACCCTCAGTAATCTTAGCAAGAACAGATCTGAAACAGAAAGGACAGATTGTGGGCAGGACTGTGCCAACTAAGTAAATGTAAAGCAGAGAGAAATTGGAAAAATACCAGGACCTTGCCTGATAAATTTGCTGTAAAGAGCCTGTATACTAGATCAGTAATCTATATAAAAGTAAGTGGAAGCTACTGATTATCTGGTCTTTAGCTACTGGTTTTTAAACCCATTTTAGTAGCAACAATCATTTATAAAAACTAAGAGCATTAACTCAGCTTTTTTTTTTTTTTGAAAGCAAGCAAGATGTAGCAAAATACTGAAACCAGGAAATTATGGTTATTACCTACCATAGGAATGAGATCTTTTATTCCATTAAGTCAAACATGCAGGAGTTAAACCATTGGCTTCACAATGGGGGGGGGATACGAGCAATCTATAGGATCTGTGCATTAAAGTTACTACCAGCAAAAGCTCCACAGTAAATAAAATATCTATTTTTATGTATGCATACCATTCTGGAAAAGACATCCTCTGAGCAGTAAACACTACACCTTTAAAACATCATCATCATCATCATGACGTGCGGTTAGCATGGATATCCCTGACCCTCTCTCTCCACGTCTCCCTATCATTCATCGCCTTCGGCAGGTCATCGGGGTTACATCTCGTATCATCACATAGCTGCTGTATGAATGTTCGAGCTGGTCGTCCTGCTTTTGATTGGCCATATGCAGAGGTCCACAGGAGCACATCACTTACGATCTCGTCTTTGCTTCTCCAGCAGTGTCTGGCATGTCTGGTTCGTCTAGCTTGTATAGTTTTCGTGATAGGTGGTAGGTGGCCGTACAGTTGGCGCCGTGTAGGGTGTTGCTGCCAGGACCTGTTCAATATTGCTCGCAACATTCTTGTATGATTTCCGTCGAGCTTCTTCTCCAACCATTTAGTCAGCGTCCAAGTAGTGCATCCATACAGCAGTATTGACACGACCGCCGCCTAGAAGAAACTGCGTTTCATTTTATCGGTCAGGTTTGATTTACATATGATTGAAAGCCTATCAATAGCTGTCCATGCCTTCGTCAGCTGTGTGTCGATGTCTTTTTCGGTTGATGAGACGCTGCTTCCTAGGTAGGTGACTTTGTCAACCAGTTTCAGGGAGGTTCTGTCTAGTGTGGAGATGTCGCCTTTTTGATTAAAGCACATAAATTCATTTTTTTGTGAATTGATATGGAGTCCAATGCCTGCAGCAGCTTGTTCCAAACTATGCGGTAGTGTTTCGGCTTGGTTGGGTGTATTGGCCAGTAGTGCTATGTCATCGGCGAAGTCGGCGTCGGTAATTGTTTTTGCGGGGTACCTTCTGCTTCTTTTCTTTGTCAGCTCAAAGCCGTTTTCCCTAATGTTATCGATCGATGTCCTAAGTACGTAGTCTAGACAGATGATAAAGAGGTATGGGGCAAGCATGTCCCCTTGTAGTACTCCTGCTACAATGTCAAAGTAATCTGTGTGTCCATCCGGTGAACGCACTTTCACTTTGGTGTTTCTATAGAGAATCATTATTGCTGCTACGGTTTCTTCTGGTAGGCCGTATGCTAGTAGTATTTGTTCCATCTTCCCTCTGTGAATGGAATCGAAGGCCTTGGTAAAATCGACAAATAGTAATGTCGCCTGTAAGTTTTTTGCTCTCACGCCTTCTAGGATTCTACGAATTGTGGCAGCCCTCATAGCTCAGTCGGTAGAGCATCAGACTTTTAAGTACGAATGTAATCTGGAGTTCGTGTCCCCATGCGGGCTGAAGATTTTAAAACATACTTTCCTCTTTTTTTTATCTCTTGACATAACTCTTTGGGAAAACAATGAAGATACACTATATTCTTAAGAACTTTCTCTGGTTTAACTTATTCTGGTAATCCTTTTGAAAACTGCATCAAAGTATCTTAGTTTATTGGTAAATAGATATTTTTAATTACTCGGATAGTTGGCGATATGGAAAGTTTTCTCAAATCCTCATTCACCTTGGACAAATATTATAATGAGTATATTCATGATATACTAACACTGAACACAATGGAAACAAAGACAAGATAAACATATGTACATACAAGAAGATATAAACTTTTATATATAATAATAATAATACATGTCCCACCAGCTAATGAACAAGCAATATGTAGAATGGGTACAAAAATAGAGAAAGGCTTACTTAATGTGCAAAAATAAAATAGCCATGCTAGGCATTACTGTACCTTTACAGGATCTGAAGCAGAAGTTGAGATTGGGTTTCTAAGATTGTCATGTGACATTCTGCTAGACACTCAAGAAGCATGCCCATTCTTCCTGCAGAATTATAGATATCTCCTATTCATTTCTTTCTGGTAATAACATTTATTTGTATTCCTATATATTTCTCAAAGTGTTCCATATTCACAATTAATGCTATGTGCAAAATGGACGTATGTTCATTATTATAGAATTAAAGAAATAGGAATCTCGGAATTCGAAAACACGTAACGACTTCTTCTTCAGGTATGAAACCTTTTTATTAACTTTGAGTTAAAGGTTTCGACGTAAGAAGAGACACAATCTTCTATGCTGTCGTATTCATTTGGCCCCCAACTTGAGCACCCCCCCATAGGGCGCAAGTTCGCCTCGCGTGTGCGAGCTCCAAAAATCGATCCTTCTCGTTTAGCGTCTAGTACCCAACTCTTTCTCTCTTCAAATTCTCACACAACCTCCGCGCGCTTCCGGTGCGTGACGTCACCTGCACCCTGTCACCCAGTATCGTCTCAGACTATTATGACATCTGAGTGACACCTCCATCCGCCCGCGCGCATCTGCATTAACACCTGCTTCAATGTTACACCCAACCAACCCATGTGCTGAGCCGAAAGGTTCTCAGCCTAACTAAACTCAAAGGCATGAACCGAAATCCCTCGGCTATTTTATAACAAAAGTAGAAACATGTTTTTACACTGATGATTATAACAAGAATAATTCAAATTATCTATTACATTAAAAGAAACAAGAAATTATTTTCAAAGTGATGTTATGAGTAATGAACTCTATAAATATCTTAAAGATTATAATTCAAAAAATTTTTTTTTACCTCATATCAATCATCAAAGTGAGTCAACAACACAGATTCCCTTGACTCTCTTGTCATCATTTTTTTTTTTTTTTTTTTTTTTTTTTTTTTTGTGTAGGTCTTCTAGACAATATCCAACATCCACAGAGCTGGTTAATAAGTTTTTGCTGATCAGACAACACTGATGTATCCATGTGTAGGATGTTGTTTATGAGTTCCACCTTACTTCTCCAACAATCCCTAGCATGTCTTGCAAGATGAGAGATAAGTGACTGTACAGCTGTTTAGTGGGGTGTTGCTTCCGGGATTTATTCAAAACAGCATATAGCATTAATTTGTAATATAGCTTTTTTTCTTCAAGTATTCATTAGAGTCCAACACGTCTTGGAAGAATTTCCATTTTATTTTATTTATTCTCCTATGATCGATCACCTGTCAAAAGCAGTCCATGCTTTACCTATGCATATGTTGACATCACTTTTAGTTGATGAGATATTGCTACCAAGGTATATGAACAGGGCTATTAATTTTGAAAGGTGGCCATCTTGATTAAAAACCAATGTCTTTTGACATCTGCTCTGGACTATGTAGCAGAAATTTACCTGAGCATGTATATTTGTAAGAAGCACTAGATTGTCAGTGTAGGCTGCATCAGTAATTTTGCTTCTTGCCTCTTTTTAGTGTGATGCTATTTCTTTTCATTTGATCTATCAATATACATAATACTTAATCTAGACAGATTATGTATAGAAATGGTACCAATGTACCTCTTTGCAAAGCTCCTGCAACAATGTCAAAGTAGTCTGTTGCAATCTGGTGAACAAACACTACCATTCATGTCCTTGTATAGCAGTAAGATTCTTCAGGAAAACCATAAGCAAGAGATATTTGCTCCATCTTTTTCTCATGTATGGAATCAAATGCTTTGGAGAAATCTACTCTCACAAGTGTTGCTTCAAGATTTTTATTTGATGATACAATGTATAGTTAGAATATGAGAAGTTGTGTATTGATTTCCCTTAAAACCATTCTGATTTTTCCTTGGAATTTTCTCAACTTTAGGTTGAATATGTTTGAGAAGCTAGGCATCAAAAATCTTGGCAGCTATAGAGTTATACTGTAGTTTTTAGTGATTCCAAGGCCATTTTTCTTGGAGAAAGGGAGGATGCAGCTTTTCATTCTTTTCTTACTTATGTTGTGGTCATATACATTGCATTATCAATGAAGAATGTTATCAAATTTGCTTTTATTCCATATGTCAGAAAACAATGGAAATATTTTCATGTAAATATTTTTCTTATTCTGTAATAAATGGAGGGTTAGGGTTAAATTGGTTCTTAACAAAAATGAACATCTGTCATTCTTGTATAAAATACGAATTTGAAAAGTTTTTTATCTTTCCAGAAAATGATCTTTTTCATGAGGAAATTCAAAGAGAGGTCTAAATATTGGCTTGATGAAGACTTAGCAAAAAAAAAAAAAAAAAGTTAAGATAAAAAGGTATCCTTTACAGAACAATTTCAATTAGTATTTCAGTGCTGTCAGACATCAATTTTTCTGAAATTAGATCCAATGAAAATGCTTTCCCCCGCCCCCAATTTTCTAATATTTTTCTATGAGTTAAATTTTACTTTTAGGTGTGAAATCTACAACAGTCATATATCATTACTTTTACAAAGTTCTTAATAAGGCTGAGTTAGATATAAAAGCTGGGAAAGTATTTGATACTTTCTCAACTGAGGATTACCAATATGAAATTTATGTGGAGAAAAAAACACACACACATATGGTTGTACAAATAGAGGAGAATGTGGAGTTAGTTGGGCAGTAAATGACACATTAGTAATTTATTAATGTCTACACTTTTATATGAACTAGCTTCTTTTGTTTAGCAATTTGTTTTCTGTGGGTTCTATGATGTCACAAAAGAATGGTATAAATTCAAGATGGTTCAAGTGAAAACAAATTTTGTTTGTTTATTCATAACATTAACATGTCCTTTCCCCACTAAGGTCCAATAACAACATTAGTATATCCAATGATATACTAACATGGAATAGACCGAAGGAAAGACGAGAAAAACTTATTTACACTTATAGGAACATTTAATACATACATAATATACATACAAGAAGTATTAACAAGAATACACAAATGTGTCCCAACTGATAAAATGTGCACATATTGTTCTATGAACAAGCAGTCTATGAAAGGAGTACAAAAACTGTGAAAGTCTGTAGTTCTTTGGATTTTTATAGTCATGTAGACTTTACATTTCAATGTTGAAGATGAGCAATGGCATTATTTGCCATGTGGTGAAACCATTTCAGTACAATTGACAGGCATGAAAAAGGTATGTCTTATTTATTCAAAAGATGTGGATAAAAGAAGGCAAAGGATTCTGGGATTCTCATATGACCATGAAGCATTCAAAGAACATGACACGATCTCACAAAAATAAAATCCAAGGCAGATATATTCTGTGTAGAAAAGTTTATTTGCCAACAGTCAATTATATTGTCTAAATTCCTTTCATGTCATATTTCCTATATAGACAGATAAACACATCTGTTGGTTTCTCAAATAAAAAGATGAAGGTTTTGCTCCACAAAAACCATCATTCATTTTGAAAATTATATTCAGCATTTTCTGAAAAATACTTCTAATTTTATTGTAATGCCTTTTTTTTTCTTTCCAAATGTTGGCTCACAAATATGAGTACTAAAATAGTCTTTTCCTTTTTTTGGTTGGGCTATTTTATTATTTCCAAACTTGATTGTATATTTTTATCATTTTTTAAACTTGAGAAATGATGTATTAAGTGTATTGAGCTCAAGGATGAATACACCAAATGCATCTCTGCAGAGAGGTAAGATCCCACCCCAGGTGAGTATCCTGGATATGACATTAAACAATCTGATGGGGAGGTTCCTGTAATGCTGGAGGTTTGGGGAATGTGGAATACTCCTTCATTATCATTGCTCCCAGGTCCTCTCTGACCCAGTGTGGTAGCACCTGATAGGATCCTATCTATGGGTCATATAGAACTGTTTGACATATAAACTGAATGCAAACAAATGACTGATGTTTAACTGAATTGTTAGTGATACAGAGCAATACTTGGAACTATTTAACTTTGTTGACTTATGTTTACAAATCATATGTATAAAAAGGATTTGGCATTAAATAATCTACATTGGTTGATATGCCATAAAACCAAATTATGAATACATCAATAGCTTTTTTATTACATGGTTCTATGTCAAGGAAACCTTTTGTTTTAAAAGACACTTTACAATTTGTCTACTGACAAACCCACGTTCAATTTTTTTTTTTAATTGCATGCTTACAATACAACCTGAAATTAAAACTTTTTGTTAATAATTTAGATCATATTTACTTCATATATACTACTTATACAAGATAAGATTAGAGACTCAGTGGAAGATAGGCGATCTAGGATAGCCTGGCAAACAATAAATAAAGTGAGTTGAAGGAAGAGCATAGCCAAAGCAAAATTAAAAGCTGCAAACCAACAAGAAAGAATAAAACTGGAAACAGCATTTCGAAAATCTACTCAGAAACCCACTGAAAGTTAAGCATGAACCAATCACCAGAATTATTAGTAAGCAATTGGACATTAGACTAGGACCGTTCACTCAAGAAGAACTTGACTCGGTTGTAGCCCTGAAGACCTGCCAGAGGCGATGAACGATAGGGAGGAGTGGCAAGAGAGGGTCAGGGATTTCTGTGCTAGTGGCACAACATGATGATGATGATACTACTTATGTTATGAGGATAGCATGAATGTTATAATGAATTATGCATACAGAGTTCATAACAAAATGTAGCTCAGTCTGGTTGCTGATTAGTTTCCTTAGTGTCTTGATAATAAGGTTAATGTTGAAATAAACTATAAATAGTAAAACAAAGTTGTCTTTATACATTATTTTTTATAATGGGCAATAGTTTACAAAAGATATATTGTGAGTATTAATCTTTGTATGTGCACTGTATACACTAAATATTTCTGTATTCTTTTTGAATGCTTACTTGTGCGTCAGTCTTAAAATTCCTCAGAGGATAAAACTTATTTATTGTAGTGAAATTTTCGGTCTGATACTTTTGGTTTATCTATAGGAACTGCTGCTATCTAGTCCTGGGGATTTTAGTTTATTCATACTCACTAGCTTTGTGGTGATAAAATCAGAAAAGTTATTTCTGGAAAGCATGACACATACATGTCTTTTTTCTATTTTTAGATTTGGTTACACATTAGTTACTGATCATTACACTTAAAAGAACTGAAGACCATTACTAATCTTTTAATATTTTGAGATTATGTATGTGTGTGTGTGTAGTGTTTTTTTTTTTGTTTTTTTTTTTTCAAATTTTTATTTAAAAAAAAATTTTTTTTAGAAAGCACTGGAATATTGAATTCTAAATTGTAGGTGTACAATTTCATCTTTTGATGAGGCTGTGTTCTTAAGGCTACTTCTTTCCTATCTTTATTCATTCTTTTCTTGATTGGGCTGTGAACTTTTCTGCAACCTTTTATAAGATCAGCTTAATAACATTTTATTGATTTCTAATGTTAAAATAAGCATTAACATTCAATTTTTATTCAGCTGAGACTATATTTTCATCTATTGCCAAATGATATCACAGTGCATTTTAGATAAGAATTCAGTCCATATAAAAATTCCTTAAAATTTCTAACAGTATTCCAAAAACAAATAATTGCGAATTATTCAGAGTTCATTAAATAATACATAAAGATGACTATAGCTTCTTATTTGACCAAGAGTAATGAAATTTAAATCAGCGTGTCACCATAAAATTCCTGTCACGAATCTATTCATGAGAGGATCTATCATCATTGCTATTCATTGATATCTGCAGAATTTTATCTCATGATTTGCTTTCATTAATTATGTCATGGGATCACTCACATACTCTTTCACACACGCACACATATATACACACACACACACACACACACACACATATATATATATATATATAAAAAGGTACTCTAGACATAATGGTTAACAGTACAAAAAATGGAATTGGAGTGGCAAGATCCAATTCCATTTGAGGATATTTATCTTTACATCAGAATAATGCTATTCTGAAAGGCATGAATTCATCTTTTTTTTCCTTTTGGTTATGTGAAAATGTAGATTAGGCTATTTGTTTATCTTGGAGTGCAATCAGTATAGGAGAAAGACAACACTGATTTAAAAACCAGTTGCTGGTGTCCTGAAAACAAATTGACATTGTCTTCAATTTTATTCTGGCAACATGTATAACACTGGTGCCAAGTTGTATAAACATTTACCCTGTCCTTCAGAGACCTGCATGAGGAACTATTTACTTTTTCATCTAATTTTATACAAACCTATATCTAGATGTGATGTGGGTACAGATTCATGGTGTCACTAGACTAACAGATGATTATATATATAAATTAGAATTAAAATATCAAAAAATTAATTATTTAGATGAAATAGAACTCTGTTTTTAATTGTTATAAATTTGTAATTGTGGGGAAAACTCAGTTTAAAAAATGTGTTGGTGTTTCTTGGATTCTAGTATCCTCTGAAAATTTAATATTGGATAACTGAATTTGCATGTTTATTTGACATAGAATTTTGTATGCAGAGTCATATACATGAAGATAAACACATACACACACACACACACATATATATATATATATATATATATATATATATAATGTTAATTTTGCTGCACTGTGTGTGTGTTTTTGTGTTCATATAGTAAAGTCCCTAAGCGCAGGTACATATCTTCCTTGTGCCATTCCCTTATCTGTTATATACATTTGTTGTTTCTGGGGCTTTGACAAGCCAAAAAAGAAAAATAAATTCAGAAATATTTATTGATGTCTGAACTTTGTATTTATCTATTTTGCCATTCTGGGAGAACTTTGTTAATCTGTGGACAGACTTTTAATTCTGAATTATGAGAACCTTTGATGACACTTAATTGAAGAAAGTGTAGATTGATTGAGAGAGACTTTTATCATTTATTTATGATTTGCTATTAATGCGTTATATCTATATTCAACTAAAAAAATGGTTCATATTTATATGCAAGTTTCTTACTGCCTCAAAATATATATATATATATATATATATATATATATATATATATATATATGACTACAGTGAATTTAGGGTAAGTGTCTAGGAGTATATCTGGTCCCCAGCAATCATAACACAAAAATTTGACATAAAACAAAGAATAGTCAAGTAAAACAAGGGTTTGAAATGCTAAACTAAGTTTATTTTCAGGGGAAATTGAAGCATATAAATGTATAATAGACAGAACATGTAAGCAAGAGGGGTGAACATAATGTAAGGGTTAAAATCAACATGAAATCTATTAATGCTATAAAGAAAAGTATATTGCATGAAATCTATGTGGATTATAAGGTTTAGAAAAGATTTCCTTTAGTTTGGCCTGCGAAAACAGATGCAACAAGACATGAATAAATGGTTGAATATAGCATATGTAAAAAGGATTACCAGATAGCTCTTTGACCAGGCAATGAAATTAGGTACATCTTTCTCTGCTAACTGCCGGATTCATTCTAACCGTAACCTTCAGAGCGCTGGGTCACGAGACCAACAGGTGACAGTTTGAAACCTTGGCGGTAAAACTGAAGGGGTTTGGAGAATGCAATAAGGAGGGCCATGCATAATGGTATTCAAAATGACCCAGAGAAAAGATGTACTGTAAATTCTATTCTTAGTTCACAGAGCAGACATGAAGTTTGCTCCCAAGGACAAGTTGAAAAATGGTCCTTAGGCAGTAACACACACACACACACACACACACACACACACATATATATATTAAGCAATAGACTTTGAGTATAGTTGTTTTCCTCAATTATAACATTAGAGCATACTATTTAGTACACACTTCTCAATCTGTCTAGTCTAATCTGCTGGAATGAAAATTGTACTGAGAAAGCCTAAATGTTTCAAAGGGATAATTAAAGATTAAAACGTACTCCCCCTTCCGTCTCACAGAGATTTCACATATCTATTAAAATTCTTTCACTGGAAAATAACCATTTTCTATCAATTTTTTTTCTATGAAGAGACCTTGCCACAGATTTTCTAAATCTTAAGACAAATCATTAACAAGTTTTGATATTGCTAACAAAACACTTCTGCAGAAAACAAAGGTATTGTTATTTACTGAATTTCATGTAATCTTCACTTGTTTAAAATATCAACCTTATAGTGTATACTAAAATATTACTTGGTCTATAATTTGTGTGTGTGTGTGCATATGTATGTATGTATGATTTGATCAATAGGTGTAAAGGAGTTCTATAATTTGTTTCTCTTGAATCTCAAACCAGATTAATTTTGATTGGTTTGCCAAAATTGATACTATTTCTAAAATTTGGACAAAAAGATAAAAGCCCTTCAGGCTTAATTAGATTCTTTTGGTTTTAAACAAGGTATGTTCAAGTCTAAAAGAGACTAATTTCTTCGTAAAGATGAAGTTGAAATCAATATTTGTAAATTATGTATACTTAGTTCAAAGGGTTTAAGTACTTTTTTTTTTTTTTTTTTTTTTTTTTTTTTTTTATGATTTAAAAAAAAAAATTGGTTTATCATTCTTTTCTTGACTTTTTAAATTAAACATTTTTTTATGCTGACAAGTATTGTGAATTCACTTAGTTTTGATTATCATCTTGTTAGTTTTTCATAGAAGAAATATTAACTTCTCATCAAAATAAAATTATTAATTTTATCAAATGTTATATTCTTAAATCGTACAAACTTCCAAACTATCAAGTGAAATCTTTTACAATTTTGTCTAAAGACCAACTAGAATTATGTACTTCCATTTTAAAACATGATATTGCAGGTTTCTTGTAAAGACTATCTCACAAAAGTTAATAAAATTTTTCATTTCTTTTAAGTAAAATACATATTATGACAGTTATTTAGTAAAAATTTTACTTGAAATTTTGTTTCAAATGTATAAAACATTTTTCAACTTTATTAGTGGATAATAAATTTCAATGTTGCCATTAAACAGGAAAATGTTTCTCAAGCTCTGTCAACATTTAAATATTAGGATGAGTTAAGTTGTATAAGATTTTGGTAATGTGAGGCAATATTTGCCAACCCTGAATGTTTTTTGCCAAGGGCATGAAGGTGATGAACTACATAGGACTGTGAGATGCCAAGTTCCCCTCATACTCTCTGAGGGGCACAATTTGGCAGCTTTTGTCATGGGCATGAAGGGGATGAACCACTGTGGACTGTGAGATGCCAAGTATATCTCATACTCTCTGAGGGGCGCAATTTGGCAGCTCTGGATGCTTTTGTCATGGGCATGGTGGGGATGAACCACTCTGGACTGTGAGATGCCAAGCTCACCTCATACTCTCTGAGAGGCACAATTTGGCAAATCTGGATACTTTTTACTGCAGTCATGAAGGTGATGAACCACTGTGGACTGTGAGATGCCAAGCTTGCCTCATACTCTCTGAGGGGCACAATTTGGCAGCTCTGGATGCTTTTGCTGCAGTCATGAAGTGGATGAATCCCACTGAACTGTCAGATGCCAAGCTCACCTGATATTCTGAATGCTACTTACCAAATTTGCCTCTGTGGCTTGGAGCATAGCTGCAGGATTTATTTTAGGCCTACTTGTTGTTGCCAGATTAAATTCTTGTAACTGGAGTGAAATTTATTTAACCATCTAGTTACTATATTGTGATCAACAAGCATCATTTTTTGCACAAGTTTTTGGTCGCTTCTGGGGTGTTATGGCCCAGTTAAAAGCAGTGCACTATATATAAGCACACAAACTACCGCAATACTGCCAACCACGGTAGGTACCTTTCAACAGTTTAAACTACTTGTGGTCATCTATGCATCCTGCAAACTAGTACATACCAAATATTGCAAAACTTTTGACTCCTATTAGTTAATATATAGTCAAGCTTAAATTTAAAAAAAATTTTTTTTTTAAATAAATTTTATCAATTTTAACTTAAAGAACCTGAATGGCCACTCCCTAGAAATACATATACTTGGGTGACCTGAATTTTGGCTGGGGTAGTCCCATTTCTTAATTTTTGTTGTTTGTAATTAACCAGCATATTGTATTATAATTTAACAATACTATTATTATGTTTTTGCATCAATATTGCTTATAATTAGAAGCCATTGAAGCTGTTAAATATCAAATTATAGCATTTTACATTTTTAGCAATTTATCACGCAGGTTTGTAAGGCTCACAGGCACTGGTTCTAAAGTTTAAAGTAACTCAAATGTAAATTCAAGTTGTAACCTATCTACACAACTTTATTCTGATATGATTTTGCTTGGAATATATAACAGATGTATTTTTGCTCTTTGGTTATATGTCAGATGTATTTTTGCTCATGAATATCTGGAGTATAATGGATACCATCATAGGAAATAGACACAGCAATGTGTGTTCAAATATTTGACGAGACTGTTAGTCTCATCAAAGATTTCATAATTTGCTAATTTCCTTGGGAATCCAATTATTGTCTCTCTCTAGCTATGGGTTCATAGTAGGGTAGACTGTGCTCTTTGACCTCAGTATGGCAACCGGTCTAATATAAAAAAAACTCTGAATTCAAACCTGTTAAACTCCACTTAAAAATTGTCTTTGAGTCCCATCCTGCTCATGCAGAAGGGTAGGTAAATATATACTCGTGAATATCTGGTTTGAATCATTTCTATAGAAACAAAATTAAATAAAATTGCTAAGAAAAACAAAGTATTTAACATAACTGTATCAAGGATTGAGACGCTACTTCCTAGACAAATTCACCTACCTAGGAAGTAGCGCCTCAATCCTTGATACAGTTATGTTAAATACTTTGTTTTTCTTAGCAATTTTATTTAATTTTGTTTCTATAGAAATGATTCAAACCAGATATTCACGAGTATATTTTTACCTACCCTTCTGCATGAGCAGGATGGGACTCAAAGACAATTTTTAAGTGGAGTCGAAAAAGACATCGACACACGACTGACGAAGGCATGGACAGCTATCGATAGGCTCTCGATCATATGGAAGTCGGACCTAACTGATAAAATGAAACGCAGTTTCTTCCAGGCAGCGGTTGTGTCGATACTGCTATATGGATGCACCACATGGACGCTTACGAAGCGGCTGGAGAGGAAACTAGACGGAAATTACACAAGAATGTTGAGAGCAGAATTAAACAAGTCCTGGCGACAACACCCCACGAGACTCCAACTATATGGACACTTGCCCCCCATCACGAAAACTATACAAGTCAGACGAACCAGACACGCGGGACACTGCTGGAGAAGCAAGGACGAGCTCATAAGCGATGTACTCCTGTGGACCCCCACTTATGGATGTGCAAAAGTAGGACGACCAGCAGGAACTTACATACAGCAACTATGTGAGGACACAGGATGTAACCCTGAAGACCTGCCGGAGGCGATGAATGATAGGGAGAAATGGCGAGAGAGGGTCAGGGATATCCGCGCTGGTGGCGCGACATGATGATGATGATGTATCAAGGATTAAGTTGTAATAAATTGTCAGTGTCATTGAAACCCGAATTATCAATGGAACTAAATTCATCTGTTTCCCACCCACCACATTTAACATCATTAGCATCAAGAATGACTTGGAAGACTTCCTTGTCATTCATCTGTTCCCCCACCCACCTCACTTCCTAGTCATTTATAGATCTATGCCTGGTTATCATAATGATTTTTTTTCTTTACATCTAATACTGAAAAATCAAAAAATCAAATGCTACTTTTGAAGTATATTGATATAAGTATGTATTTACTCAATTCCTCAGCTTTTCTTCTCCAAGGCTAAAGAACCCAGACTGCACTACTATTTATCCATTGCTGGGTGAGAAGAGATGGATTCATGCCTTTCTGAAGGGCATTAGTATAAAAGTTCTTCAGCCTTGTTGGGGCAACTAGTCTAGGAGAAGGAAAACTCTGAATTCAAACCTGTTAAACTCCGCTTAAAAAATGACCTTGTGTCATATCCTGCCCGAGCGGAGGGTTTGGTAAATAGGATTAGTATAAAGTGAAATGCAAATAGACTTGTACAGGGTTTGAACTCTGATTGCCAATTCAATTTCCTTTGATGATAATCATTACTTTAAACATGCCTCCTTATGATTCTGACATTTCATTTATCTTTACCTACCCCTCTGTATGAGTTGGATGCAACACAAGGTTAGTTTTTAAGTGGTTTTGAATTCTTTTTTTTTTTTCTTCTAAACCGGTTACCATACCAAGGCTAAAGAACCTAGTCTGCCCTACTATTTTACCCATAACTGGATGGAGAATAATTGGATTCATATCCTTTCCCAAGAGTATTAGCACTATGTGAAATGCAAACACTCATCCAGTATTTAAACTCTGGTCATTATGTCCATTTCCTAAAATGATATCCATTCCACCATGAGTGTCTGTATTAAAAATAATAAAGTATAAACTTGAATTAATGGTATTATATAGCAATACTTGTAACTACTTCACTGTGTGCAAACAGATGATTTATATTAGATAGAATTATTAGTGTTAGATAGCAGTACTTGCAACCATTTAACTGTACAAGGAATAGCAATACTTGTGTGGAAACAAGTTAGCTCTCCTTTTAAAACAAAATTGCCGACAAACTATTCACTTACAAATCGTATATATTTATATAAATTTAACTGTGTGCAAACAAATAACTGATGTTGCATTGTTAGTATTACCTAGTAATACTTGAAACCATTTAATTGTGCCCAAACAAATGGGTTCTGGCTTGTTCCAAAATGTTATCTACAAATCTATTTTAGTGTGTGTGTGTTTTTATACTAAATAGGCTTTGGCATTAAATAACCAACTATGATAGATATGCCTTAAAACACAACCAACAATCCTAATTATTTGCTCATTCAAATAAAATTCATGTGTATTACTAAATCTTTTGTATCATTGCTTAATTTTAGACATTTCTTCTGAAATTCTTTTGAAAGATTTGATTAAGCATTTTAAAAGTAAAAGTTGATTTATCAAATGCATAAGTGGAAAAATAGGACCATCTATTTTGAAATGGAGGCATTTTTAAAGAAAAATATTTAAGGAATAAACTTTTATTATAAAAGAAAGCATTAAAATAATCTTATGACATAACACTGATAATAGTGATTTAGGGATCCTTTTTGAATGTCTTTTTGGTGAAAGCCCTTCATTTCTTAACTATAAGAATCCATGCATGACATAGACTTAGAATTATATTATGTGAGTATTAAGTTCTTCAGTGACTTCACATTAAGTCTATAGTTCCACTGAGTAATTAACAAAACCCTTAAAATATTTATGATATGAACATAAAAATAAAAAAAATAAAATTCCTGTATTAAGTAATTGAATAAAAAAAATATTTGAAAAGGATTTAAAAATTTTCCCCCTTTGTTCATGCCGTTTATGATTTTTAAAACAAATGTTCTCATAAGATGGGAACAATGAAATTGCAAAATTGGTTGTAGATTATTTCATTAACAATGATAATACCATTTTATTCAAGATCTTAATATAGGGCACCAATTTGTATTATGAAAGAAAATTTTAAACTGAAGAAAAGGATTACATTTCAGTTTAAAAAGTATTACTGTATAGCAACCAAACCCAGGTTTATCTTAGAAAATATTAACCTTTTGAATCTGTTAGCCTAATACTTTAGGCGAAGCACAATTTTAAAAGAGACAATCAAGTCCAAATTTCAGACTTGAGAAAAATCACTTGAGACAAAATAAAAGGTTTAATGTTGCAAGTAATTGTAATGAAATGATGGGATTATCTTTTAAAGAAAGATAAATGCCCTGGAGGAAAGTTTTAAATGCATTTTATTCTCGGTTTTTCTCAATATCAAATTATATTCCAAAAAGGTATCTGCTGAATAGAAAATTTGAATTATTTTGTTGTGATTATTTTTTTGTCCATTGCTGTAATAATTATAAATTTAGGCTTTTAAAAAATGTTTTTTTACTAGTTTCCAAAACTGTTTCAATTAGGGCTAATTCAGTTATTTTTAAGAGCTGCTTTGATACTTAGATATTATGGTGTCTGATCAAAGTTTTCTTGAAATATTCAATAAGTTATTCTATTAAATTTTATCCGTTTATTTTGGGATCACATTACTAGAAACTCATTATTGAAAGTTGTATTTTCAGTTATGTCTAAATTCTGTTTCAGAATACCAGTGTACAGGTTGTGATTTGTAATTACAAACAAATTATGATGTAAAGGAAAAATACCCCCCCCCCAAAACCCAAACTTTTTCTTAGAAAAGCAGAAAATGTCTTCAATAAAGCTGTCTTCAGCCTTAATGCATGTCCA
Organism: Sepioteuthis lessoniana; assembly: GCA_963585895.1. NCBI lineage: Eukaryota > Metazoa > Mollusca > Cephalopoda > Myopsida > Loliginidae > Sepioteuthis > Sepioteuthis lessoniana. The sequence goes on along the minus strand of OY757912.1, from coordinate 6,441,057 downwards.
GGTCTGGTGATTCTTGTTAATGTTGGCCATCATATTCACAATGGTCATCCTTAATGAGTCTTTAAAATTGTGGGGCTTCTGGTTGGTCTCCCTCTCAACCAGGACTCAGGAGTCGTAGTTCATGGGGTTCAAATCAAAGAGCCAGAGAGTCAAATGTTGGGTGTTTGAAGATTGAGAAAATTCTCATTTGCATTTTGTCAGACATAACCTGTCCTCTTCTCATATTGAAGTAAGGCTCGACTTTCTCCTACTGGGGTAGTAAGTTATGTGAAACTTCAGGCCCCAGTCTAAAAAATGTATGTTAATAAGGGGAAAAAAGATATATTTTTTTCATGAATCATTGTTAATGAATAAAAACAGGTGATAAAATAAGAATATAATTTATTGAACAAATCCTGGAAGCAACATCCCACAAAACAGCAGCTGTAAAGACACTTATCTTCCATCTCACTCAGATATGAACAAGACCTGCAGGAAACTGCTGAAGAAGGATAAATTTGTATGCAGCATTCTACCATGGACCCCCTCACACACACATGCAATTGTTAGCCAACTAACCAGAACTTATCTACAACAGCTCTGTACAGACATAAGATATAGTCTAGAAGACCTGCTGGAAACAATGGATGATAAAAGAATGTCAAATCTGTGCAAGCAGCATGATATATCTTAAAAAAAATAAAAACAAGCTCCCCTCTAGGGTGTATGGCTCTAAGCTTATTTTGCTGAATCTGATGCATTAATGGAGTCTACCATTTTGAGCTGCTTGATGATGACTCTTATCAATTGGCTAAAGCCATAGTGGATGATGATTTTTGTACCTTTTGTTTTAGATTTCTTACTCTTGGCCATGGATAACTACTTGTTCCTGACCTTGGATGCAAAGGGCCAGGCCATTTTTGAGTCTTTCTGGTTATCAGTGAATGGAACAATTTTTTTATTTCCACTGTCAGATTGGAAACTGCAATGTATCAGAAATGTATAAAAAAATTTTAGAACCACAGCTTGGTATTAAAGAGAAAGAGGTAGATACTCATGCCCACCAAAAAAGAAAATAAAACAGGTTAAACCAGGTTAACTGCAAAAATAAAGAAAAGAATGGCTTTGTACAAAAAAGGGGTAGAAACAAAAATGGAATCCAGTTGAACACACAAAAGAAACAGCTTAATATAAAAGAGAAAAGAGCAGATACAAGAAGCTTGTGTAAAAACAAGAGCAAGCAGACAAAAAATCTCTAAAATGAAATAAAGATTTAATATGGGTAGCTACAAAACTAAACCTTTGAGATGCCATGTTCATGCTCTCAATATGTTTGAAAAATGAATGTAAAACTAAGGTGCATAGCATGGCTCATTAAAAGTGTTCTCAAATACCTGGTGCACACTCTAGATGCTTATTTTCCAGTTTGTCAAAATCAACTCTCAACTTCTATTGAAATTAGCACTCTACTTGTTTCTGACCTTTAATACAAATAGTCTGGCCACTTTTCAAGAAGCTGGCTATCTCTGAGTTCCCATGATTAGCAACTAATGTCACATTCATTGTTTGCTTTTTTATTTCCTGTGTCAAAATGGAAAATTCCATAAGTTTGAAAATTCAATAAGTTTGAAAAAAAAATGAGAAAGTTAAAATTTGATGCATGCCACCTAATGATAAATTAGGTCATCTTCCATTTAAGAAAACTGATGTTTCCAAAGACCTGGTGCACCCTGTAAACTTTTAATAATGCTAATTTTTTAGTTTGTCAATATGGATTATATAGTTATACTTCATTACATAGTTTATTTCATTTTTTTATTTTTCAGAGAAGACCAAGGTTTATTTTGGATTGAACAACAAAGTAAGTTAATTCTTCATAAACTTTTATATTTGTTTCAGTCTTTGGTTTCTTAATCAATTTTAAGATTATTTCTTCTATTTAATCTTTTCATTGAGTGGTCACTTACTATAAATTAGTGACCAGCTCTACTTTTGGCTGATTTCCTTTGTAAAATCAATTCTGACTTCAGTAGGCTGAACTTCTTTTATTAGTGTCTGTTAATCAAAAAGAAATCATCACAATAGTGTAAATTCAATAAACTTAAAACAGACTCAATGAAATTCATAGGTAAAAACATTCAGTAAAATCAATTGTGGTTTTGAAAAAATAATAATGACCACTAACTAATCTGAGCTTCAATCAAAAGTATTTGACAGTAAAACTCTTTTGAATATTTTCATGTTAAACCTTGCAGCAATACTCTATCAAACTTGCATATGAAAAGTCTAATTATGATGTAAAAACTAGTTTTACTTTCTGCCAATCAGAATGTTTTTTCTCAAGTTTCTACTAAAAGTTAGTAAAAATTGACCTCACAAACAGTGAAACTTGCTCACTGTTAAATCTGATAACTACCAAAAGTACTTCTTCCTGGCAGAAAATTCAGAGGACATGAGTATGCATCATCAGTTGGGATTTTAAAAAAAACTCTACACCATCCTTTAAGTAAGGAAAAATCATCTGAGGTTATTATTGAAATCATTACAAATCTTGAATGCTTACAATTTTGAGATATCATTTTGTTGCCCTTATTAACCATAATCTTCAGCCCTTTCCAATAGCTCAGATGCCAATTATCACTACTTGTTCCTACAATTGCAATATCACCCCACTAGCAATTAGTCAAATCATGGACACTATTCAGAAGTTAAAAATAACTAAGCAGCCAGAGATGGTCTTCTTGCTGAGCTTTTCAAGGACTACCCTGACTTACTGGCCCTGTTGCTACATAGAATTATTGTCCATGTTTAGGAAACCGAAAGCCTTCCTCCAGATGGAGTGACACAGTTCTGCTTCCTTTTTTTCAAGAAAAGTTATAAGCTCCGCTGCAGTAACTACTGCAATATTTACCTGACTGATATATTGTCATGAAGATATTCTCTGTTTAAACAACTTCAAGACCTGTGAGACTTGGATATAAGGCCAAATTGATGCAGATTTCTTACTTTTCATAAAGATCAGATATCTATACTGCATTGGTCGTTTCCAGCAGAAAACCTTTGTTTACTTCATAGAAAACTCTTGTCTGCCACTGCTTTTGATTCAGTCAACTATGGAGTTTTTCAGAGGGTTATACAGATGGTATGCCACTAAAACTTTCTAACCTGCTAAAAGGAACTACCTTTTAATGTGCACCACGTTTCTGCATTTATGTTAAGATTTTTAGTTCTTTGATATATGCTTTGGCATTCTACAAGGCTGTTTGCTATCATCTACCTTGTTTAATTATGCCATTGAATAGATCATCTTCCATGTGCTTGCAAGCTTTCCTAGTATCTCATACCAAAATTTAGCACTGTCAGATTTGGACTATCCTGACAACATAGCAATTCTGGGTGAAAGCTTTGCAGACATCCAGTCAGCAATTGATGAAATATAGCTTTATGCTTCAGAACTCAGTATGAAGATGAATGTGTAGAAAATCAAGCTGTTGATTGCAGGATTCCTTCCTGCTGAAAAGCAACTGATTGTCCTCGAAATCATTTCAAGTACCTAGGATCTGTAGTTACTATAATGGGCGAAATTATGCTTATGAAAGGATGCCATAAAGTCCTAGGGAATTTTAAAGGTTTAAAGAAAATTTTTTAAAAATGTTAAAAGTATAAGGTGCTAAGTATCTTGAAATACAGAATGTTGAATAGCATGTGCATTTTATGATGTTTAATAAAAGTATGAAAATGACAATGTTCATTGTGACTTATTAACAAACTAGCATGATAATTTCTAATATTTATAATGGGGTCATTCAAAGGTGGATGGGCATGTTTGCTTGTTCAACTGGGTATAAGTCATATTGGTAAGTTAAGAATGCAGAAGCATTGGTTGAATGAAATCCTTTTAAATCACTTGGGTAAAGAAAGGAAGAAAGTCTACAAAAATGGTAAAAGTTGGTTGGAAAAAGAAATTAAAGAGTGAAATAATAGTGATGCAGAGAAAGGAAAAGACAACAGTATTGAACAGTAGTGAAATGCAGAGAAAAAAAAAGAGTGAGATTTAAGTGTCATCTACCTAATTAATCTCTTTTCTTTTTTTAAATAGCTTGAAGTGGGTATCTTGTGATGCCTCATTTTACTATAACAATGGAATTTTTTATTACTTTCTAGTGAAACAACCCCAGGCAGCACATGTTCCCCTCATCTAAAAGGGGTAAGAACAGGGCTCTTTGACACCTGAGGTACCCCTAAAGGAGAAAGCCAAAAGGAACTGAGCAATTTTTTAATTCTCTTTCCAGGAAGTTTGTTTCTGGTAGTGTCCTTACTTTAAACTGACTTTGTCACATTCTAGTCTTGTGTGGAGCTAGATAAAACCTGAAACAAAATTTTAAAGAAACTTTGTTTCTATTAGATGAGGGAATTATTTTATACAGTATGTGTGTGATATGTATCCTATTCAATTATCATATAAGGTTCTGTGTAATTTATATTTAAAAATTGAATGTGTATTTTTATATGATGGATCATAAAATATAGTTTCACTTATTTCAAAACTTGGGCATCTCCTATGATATAGGCTTTAGCAAGCTAGGTGAGTGAACTACTGTTAGTGAGTTTGATTCTCACTAGGTGCTCCATACTTCTGGCCTTGGGCCAAACTTACCTAAGCTTATTGATTGACTACAATACATAGATCTTTATGCCAATGAATATCAAAATATATTCCTAAAGAAATCTGAATAGAAAATTAAAATTGTTTTGTAATTATTATTTTTGGGTCTATCACACCAGTGCTCTTGAAAGGTCTAGTATTTATTCACTCGTTTCCAAAATTGTTCCCAGTCTGATTTCAATTTAGCTGTTTAGAAGCACCTCTTTTATACTTAGATAGCATTACAGATTTGATCAGTTTTCCTAAATTAATCCATAATAATATGGTTTTATTAGGAAGAGTTCATTATGTATGTTGTTATTACAATATTGTCACCATTTTGTATTGGAGAATCTGTTGATTTTTGGGTTTCAAGTCAGTGCATAGAATTTGACTTAGTTGGGGACCATATTTAAAATTTACTTAGCTGATGAGTCAGGCTTTTTGTTTTCTATTTATTCCGGTGTGGCTTGGGATCCAGCATATTAGAATCTCATGTGTTGGACATGGAATCCAACTGACCTAGGAGCTTAATGATTCAGGGGTCTTATTTTATTCTTTAATTGATAGTAAGACTGTGAAGGCTTAAGTTGTAAAGATGGTGATCTTACTGAGGGTTTTTTTTTATGCAACAATAATCAGTGGGAAGCCATGTTACTATAAGAGATAACTAATTTTTCCAGGATTAGAATTCTGAATCCAAAGGAAAAATATCGAATGTGTCTTATTAAAATAATTACTTACATTTAATTAAACATTACTTAATTAGTGCTCAGGTGGAGATGCAAAACAATTAGATAAGATTAACAATCTGGATAAAGAAATGTTTAAATTATTAATTCTAAGTCACTGACTTGAATAAAAAATATTTCTCCAGAAAACTCTGAAAGTGTTTACGAAAATATTAACTTTACAAGATAAAAAAATAATCGGTAAATCTCTTTTCTATTACATGGATTTATCTTTTATAGTGTCAATTACTGTTTATAACAGTTCAATTTAAATTTTGATTGACATTGTTCAGAAAAATTAAGTTAAAGAGATTTTTGACATTTTCCATTAATCCTATCTTACCTGATCCAAATCTCTTACCCTGCATAAACAGTTAGTTCAACTTGTATTTTGATAAACATTTTTTTTAATCTGCATAGGAAATACTGTAATGTATTAGCCAACTTTCACTACAAAAAAAAGGTCAGTCACTTGAACACGAGTGGTAGAGGCAAGAAACTGTCATATGAGAGTTGGGGGACTTGAGAAAAGGTTGAGACAGTAACCTGAAGAGGACAAGGAATGATTTTAATTTGGAGTTACTTGAAAAAACCATTCAATGTCTCCTTGTTTTTGAGACTGGTCCAGAGTGAAGTTGAAACACCAATAGTAAAGTGAGTGTTTTTTTTTCCTGTGACCATGTGTTTGACTTTTTCCTTTTTTCTTGATGTCAACTCATCTGTTCTTGTTTTTTGTTTCTATTAGCTTTTTTCAAGACTCTGCAATGCCACAATATTCTTAAATTACTACAACACTTTTGTTGTAATGTTATTGTATAAAGTATTTAAATTTTAATTTTTAATTAAAAGATTTTAAAAAACAAAACCTTTGTAAAAATTTGAATGTCTTATTTAGTGATCCTATTTTCTCATAAATCCCCATTCAGAGTCAATCTGTATTAGTGTTAAATATTTTGAATTTGTATTAAATTTAATCAAGAAATGTTTATATTTTTAAAAAAAAGTTCTTTAGTGTGATTGATTGCTTTCACTTTCAAGTCTTTCCCTTGACTGAAAATTAATCACTCACAATTATTCTGTCTGCTGAATTCTAGTGGCAATTACCCATCATCTGAAAATCTTAAATTCCAAAGACATGCCAACTACACACATACCCAGCCATATAACAGCCAAGATTTAGGAGCTGGAGTCAGCAGTCTTAAGTTTAACAGAAAGAGTAGCCATTTTGAAATGTCAGTTAAATGAACCTTATTTGGATTATACAGACAAAACTTTCACCATGAGTGACTAGTTAATTTTATTTTCTTTGTGGCCATAGATTATTTTCAATTGAAAATATAGTTTAGAGTGCCAAACAAATTTAAACTGTTGATAGTCAACAAGTTGATTCACTTAGCAATCCAAGTTTTAAATTTCATCCCATGATTATTAGACATGTACAAAAGATATTCACCATATGACTGAACTTAATTATAAGACAGTGGTAGCTTTTGGTTTGGTTTTATGTCACATCAACCATTGTTGGTTATTTAATGCCTAATCCATTTTTATACATATAAACTGTTCTATTTCAAACAATTCAGTTTTGCATAAGTATTTTAGTTCTATTTGACCTGTAGACAGGATCCTATCAAGTGCTACCATCCCAAGCCAGAATAGACCTGGGAGCCATTGCAATAAAGAGAACCTCCATCAGATTGTTTAATGTCATATCCAGGACACTCACAGAGATGCAGTCAGTGTATTCTTCAGCCCAAGCCGACTAGGCCAAGTAGCTTTCATTTAGCAGATTCTCAGTAATGTATAAAAAAATTTTTATTTTTTATTTTTTTTAATTTTTTTTTTTTTAGTCATTACTTAAAACTAGGCTATTGAAGCCACTTAATTTTTTTCAACTTCTCAAATCCTTTATCATGCATCCAAATAAATATGCATTCACCTAACCCTTATATCACAAATAGGATGTATGACACGAGGTCAATTTTTGGCAGAGCACACCTGGTTTGAATTCAGTTTTTCTTCTAGATTGATATACCTTACCTAGACTAAAAACTCTAGTCAGCCCAACTATTTACTCAAAATACCCTCAACAACAAAGTCGCCTATAACAACCAAACAATCCAATTCTCAACAACCAACAAAACCTCTACAAAGGACGTATAGTATAGAGAGTATGGATAGCGACACAGACCGCGTAGTTGCCAGCCTTATTCTTGAAGAAATAATCAAAAACTACAATACTTGAAACCACTTAACTGTCAGCAAACTTATAGGCTCAGTCACTTTTTTGAATTGTTAATCTCTAACATATTATACAGATCTATTCAAATGTGTGCTAACGAATGACTGATGTTAAATTCTTATTGTTACATAGAAACTCTTGTAATAATTTAACTGTGTACAAACAAATGAAGAAAAGTAAATGGAATGATTTATGCTGCCTACATATTTATGCCAAACAGAATTGTTTCTTATGCTAAACTGAATTATGTGAAATAGAACTGTTTTTGACATTGAAACTGTACTTATACTAAACTTAATTGTTATCTAACTGCTTGAATAAACTGAATTGTTTGAAATAGAAATGTTTTTGCCAATTAAACTGTGTACTCATGCTAAACTGAATTGTTTGAAATAGAACTGATTATTTACATAAAAATGGATTTGGCATTAAATAACCTACAAAGGTTGATATGCCATAAAACCCAACAAACCAAACCAACTATTTACCCATAGCTGTAGGGGGTTGGGGAGAGCAGGTGGATTCATTCTTTTCCCAAAAGGCATTAACCTGAAATGAAATGCCTCATTTAGAATTTGAATACTGATTGACAATTCCATTTTGTAAAATAACCATTATGCTAAACATGCCTCCCTTATATATATATATATATATATATATATATATATATATATAAAGCTTGGAGATTTATATTTGTGAGAAGCTCTAGATCAGCAGAGTCTACATCCATGATAGTTTTGGTGGCATATCATGTACTTCCCGCTCCCTCTTTTTTGTTTTCCCCAAAGTGTGACAGTTTTCTTTCATTTATATTGATGTTTGTAGTATGTAATCTAGGCAGTTTATAAATACACCTGCTGAGTCAAATCTCTGCTTTATAGCCTGGAACTGACAACAAGAAGCATTGGTTTTTATGTGAACGTGGATAAAACAGATTTGTGTTGTAAACAAAATAGAGCCATCTCCACATTAAATTGTGAGCTTCTGAAATAAGTAGACCAGTTCACAAGTTCCTTAGTAGCCATGTCACATCTACAGAAAGTGATGTTCATATACACATAGGAAAGGTATGGACTACTATTGAGAGATTATTGAATATATCGAAATCTAATCTCTGATAAAAATAAAATAGGAATTCTTCCAAGCAGTAGCCATGTCAGTATTACTGTATAGTTGCACCATATGAACTTAAACAAAATGCTCGGAGAAAAGGCTAGGTGGGAATTATACAAGGATACTGCATGCTGTTTTGAACAAATCATGGAAGTGGCACTCCAGAAAACAGTAGCTGTACAGCCACTTGCCTCTCATCTTGCAAAACCATCCAGGTAAGCTGGAGAAGGACAAATTCATATGCAATGTTCTTCTGTGAACTCCTACACATGGTCGCACCAGTGTTGGCAGACCATTGAAAAGTTACGTCTGTTTTCTGTGGATACTGGAAGTTACATAGATCTACATAGAGCAATGGCTGATAGGGACAGATATTGAGAAAGTCAAGGGAATCTGTGTTATGAGCACAACTTGATGATATTAATAAGGATTTGATGAGAACAGAACTCTATAAATACACACATACACATCCTATTCCACCTTATCTGCTGTCTCAGTTGATTGCGTGTGTGTGTGTGTGTGTGTGTAACACTTGACTTCCAAACTTGTTAAATGTTAAAACTTTGAAAAATCATTTACTGTGTAATTTGTCCATTTTCTTCTTTAAGGCTATGCGTTTTCTGTTAAAACTAAACATTTTAAAAAGCCAAACAAACTGAAAGGATTAATCGGCAGTAAGTTTATTCTTTCACAAAACCAAACCTTAATCTTCATCCTATAATTATGTGTGTATAAAAGACAGAAACCTTTTTGATAAATTTTTAATGAGTGAAAATATAAACTGATGCTTCTTGTTAAGAAGTAAAAAAACCATATGATTTTTTTTTTTTTTTACTGCATATCAAAATGATACATAATGCATTTATTGCTGTGAAAAAATTATATAAAATGTATATGCAGGGACATATAAAATACAAATATATTGATTATGGAACTCTTATTTGTGGTGTTGCAACTGCAATCATGAAAAGTATCTTCATCAGGTGAGAGAAGAACCAATTAATCTGGTAAACTATACCACAAACCTACAACTATATGACAAAAATATTTCTTTATATTTAATCTTCATTTGTTTCTTTCAACACTATATTCAAAACCCTTTAGGCCACTTTACCTTCAAATAAAGAATACATAATGGTTGACAGATTCAAATCTATGCATAATTTTAGATGTTTCTATTAAGTTATCCCAGACTCTTCTACTTTCAATTGATATTAAATCTTATTCTTTCAGTCTGTTTTCATATTCTGTAAATCAGTTATTAACTTGGTTGCACTTCTGTGAACATTTAAGATCCTTTTTCAAGTTCAGTGGTCTTGCCTGTATGCAATACTCGGAAAAACTCTTTATCAATATATATCTGAAAATATCTGTTTTATCATTCCTAATACACTGTTTGCCTTTGTAACAGCTTTGGTAGTATGTTCAGAAAATGTCAATTTGTAATACATCGCAATCTTTTTCATCATTTGCCGTTTTTGGGACTATTCCCTTTTTTAGTTATCCAGCTTGGAATTCTATTTCCTATATGTAACATCTTAGATTTATCTTCCTTAACTTAATCATTTATTTGAAAAAAACATTAATTTTCCTAGTCTTCATCATGTACTTTTATCAAGTCAGTTTGTGACTAAATTACATGTATAATTTGATATAATCTGCAAAATCTGATATTATTATTGGTAGATGACAAATAAATTACATGAATGGTACCTGCCCCAAAACTCAACACTGATATACCACTACTTAAAGACCTCCAATCAGATTGATCCATTCACACAGATGGTTTCCAATCATATGAAAAATTTAATTTCCCAACTATATTCTATTTTTTAAATTTCTTTATTAATCATATCAGTACTCCATTTAAAGTCTAAGTAAAATACACCATATAACTATAGCCACTCTAAGCAATATAAGCAAATTTGTTAGACAATACCTTTTCTAAAAATATGCTGCTCATTGTACAAATGCTTTTACTCTCAGTACAATTTTTGGGGACCTTGTGTGGTGTAATGGTAAACAAGCTAGACTAGCAAACCTTCATGAGTGAGTTTGAATTTCATTGGGTGCTCCATTTATATGGCCTTGTTGACACGAGCAAAATAATTAGTGAATAAATAAAATTTCCAATTTCCAAATAATTAGTGAATAAATAAAATTTCCAATTAATTTAACAAATTTTTCAGAAATTTTAAAATTTGTAAGGTGAAACACATTGGTCAACAGTTGTTAGGTATGACTTTATTAATTTTTAATGTTTGTCATTTTTTATATTTAGGGAAGTTTACAGTTGTGTGGAAATTGTTTTACTTCTATAGATTCCTTAAACAATCTTGATAGAATCTCATCTGGCCTCAGTGCTTTAATGGGATGTATACAATATTCATGTAAAAAAGTGTATGTATATATATATATATATATATATATATATTCTGTAAGATAGAATTTTCGACTTAGTATGTCCTTACCATAAACACAAAAAATAGTAATGAAAAGCAATATTGATATTTGTCATCTTGCAAAAGAGATAAAAATAATTGATTGAATTCATTTGTTATTTCTTAATCATCATTCAAATTGGGACCGTCTTTCATGATGAGCTTTAAAATGTATATACTAGACCAAGGCTCCCGAAAATAATTTTGTTTTGGAAGTATTACA